>CASGHW010000092.1:0-38498 GCA_949320155.1 Melangyna quadrimaculata
CCATAAAACTAACACTATGATACAAATGCTACTAGTTCTACTCGCTTGTCTAAGCCCCGGGTAAGCCCCAGGTCAGGTTTGAATGTGTTAGTAAGAAAATTTAAATGTATTATAACTTGTAATCCAGTACTGGCTCGTGTAACCTCAGGGTTAAGGAAATCTAAATTTGAAAACGTCAACTTTGAGTCAATAGTAATAAACTCACAAGTTGAAAATAATAATCCTCGATTTATGTTCAACTTTTACTGAAAAAAACAGCCTTAAAAGATTTCTTAAAACGTTATAAACTGAATTTTGAAGAAGATTAGTACCTACTTATAAAAATCGTGCTGATTGTTTTAAAAAAATAGTTACTATCGTTATTATACAAGGTGATTCGCATAAAGTGTGATACAAAACTAGAGCGTGTAGGTTGAGTCGTGACAATATAAAAATCTTAGTGGAAGGATGAGTCTTTTCCCCCAGTTTATGTGGGAGGGGCAATTTTTAAATTATTATTATTAAAAAACAACGGTAACAATCAAAATAATTTATTATGCAGGGTGTTTGGTATAAGGTACACCAAAAAGCTGTAACGAGTAGGTTGGGTTACGACAAGAAAAAATCGTATTGGAGGGGGGATCTATGTACCCCTGATTAGGCGGGAGGTGCAATTTTCTAAAAAATTGACTTAAAACGGAAAAAAATTATTTAAAAACAACGATAAGGCTTGCAATGCCCTCCCATACCTTTTTGGAAAGCCAGAAATCTCTTCTTTAATTTCTATTTTGAAACAAGTTGCGTTTGTGAATAGTTTTTAAAAATTAATTTTCAAACTCGAAATTTTGAAATAAAAAGTTCAATAAGTTCAATTTCCAAACTATTTTTTTTTCAAAATTGTATGTAATTAAGATTAATTTTGTTTTCAATACTAAATGCTCTTGTCAATTTTAAGTCAAACACTAAAAACCGCATGGTTCTAGGACTTTGGATTTTCAAGATATTAAAAAATAAAGAAACCAGGGCTCTCATCACGTAACTCTGACGATATCGTTTTCGATATCGTTATCGATAGCTATGTTTCACGTAAGAATACAAAACGTCTATCGTTCAAAACGATATCGAATTGACGATTTGAGTTTTGCTTCATGTATTTAAAAAAGTTGGGGCCTTATCACGCAAAACGAAAGGGTTCGGACGATATCGTTTTCAATATAGCTATCCCTATCACTTCTATAGAGAATAATAAAGACAGCTGTATTCAAAACGATATCGTTCAATCGTTTTTGTTTTACGTGATGAGGCCCCTGTCATTTGATATCGTCTCGATGCTATCGACTGCTTGATACCTATTTAGCTATCGTTTTGGTGTGTTTTGTTAGTAAAAGATTCAATTTCTTATATTTTACGAGCCGACAGCCAATTTTTGAACTGGATGTATAATCAAAATATAATTATAAGGTTTTATACGGTCACTCACGAAAGTCTACATATAGCTATGAAAAATGGTATATCAATGCTTATAGACAACATTTATGTTTGATGTTCTAGCTAAATAAAAAGGAAGTGACATATTTTGTTATTCAATTACTATCTAAATATAAATATTTATATCTTATTTAATACAAAAAATGCATTTTAACTATGAACCCAAATTAAGTACTTTATATTTTATATGTAGAATTTCGTGAGTGACTGTAGGTACATGTGTCATCATATTGAAAGCAAGTCTACCTACACAACAACAATTTATCATACACCGTTGGAGAGGTTATTGCATGCAGGCCGTTATTTAGTAAATAGAATAATAATGAAATTTTTTAACTGGTATACCAACTCAACAGTAATGTATCATACTTTGTTCAAAAGGTTATTGGTGTTTTGAACCGGGGATATCTATCGAACCAGCTTAACGGCTATATAACAAAAAAAAAGTACTCGCAGTAACCTTTTCAGCGATTATGGGAAATTACTGTTGAGTAGGTAGACCGCTTAGTCCATTCACATTCACTATTGGAACTTGAAGTATGACTTCAAATATAAATCCATACGTATGTACATATATTGTACATACACACATACATACATATTTACATTGCCCAACGCCACATTTTAAATCTAATATTGCCCCGATTACACGATTCGTTTTTTCGGTTGTTTCGTCTTTCGTCTTTTTGATAGCTTTGGTGAGGGGAGTAGAAATGTAGAGGGAAGGAAGTAACGAAAGCAGGAATGAAAATTTCAAGACTTTTTCTGGTTGAACTTTGACGTTTCTGATTTGGCAACCACAATACTCCTCGATGTTAGCAAAAAACGATTTGAACAAAAATTATTGAATTGAAAAATAGTTTTTCGTAATTGGATACACCTAATATGCGTTTGTATTTGCGAAATAAGTGATTAAAAAATATTTTTATTTATTACTATTGATTATTTTCTTACAAAACATCCCCCAATTCCATGAACGTCAAAATAACGAATAGAAGTACGTATGTACGTATTTTCGCTAACCATGTAATCATGAACGTTCTTGCCTGTCAAAAACAAAAAAGACGAAAAGAACAGGAAAACGAACCGTATAATCAGGCTTATAAACGACACCCACACCCACACCCACGGCCACGACGATATTGAACAAAACTGCCAATAAATGCATAAGGCCTTAAAAGATTTAATTTTCACTAAAACAAAAGCCCAACTGCAAACAAAACGAATTTACTCACGATGACAGTACAATATTTCTGATGTTTTATATTTCAAACGTGTTTTTCAGAGACTCTCAAACTATCAAAAACGGGAACGATAGGCGATACGAGAGTAGAAGTGTAACGTGAAGCAAACTATTGTCGATATCGTTTCTAGCATGGACGTATAATATGGCCTGCTAGCCCCCAACTTCACGTTGGTTCCTGCTTAAACGACACGAGCGGCCGGCGGTGCAAAGCGGAAAATTGTGTAACCTCTCGACATTTGATGTTTTTGAAATGACGTTTTCTGCAGTCGAAAATCTTAATGTCTGATTAAAAATAGAAAAAACAATTAAAATGCAAGCCATTTGGTTTGTCTTTTTGTGAAAATGTGAAAAGAGTTTCGTAAAATTTTTGTTTATTAAATTGAAAATTATTAAATTACTACTTAATTATAACTTCTCATTAATGTAGAATTTCTTTCTTCTTACAAATGAAGCTTTAACATTTTTTGAGACAAGCTTCAAGATCTGCTTGTTTGGATTCTAAAACTACGACATATTTTGAATTATCATTCCATGGACGATGTACCAACCCACAAAGAATTGTTTAGTAGGTACATGGCGAATTCTGACAAGATAATACTTCAAAAGATTGTCCTGTTGGTTCTGAAGTTCATTGCAGTGACTGTTAAGGAAATTCGAAGTGATTCGTCGGACAGTTCGATTGACAGCACTGATTACGCTGCGTTCCAGGATATGGTTCTTATGGAAAGGTCAATCAGAGATGTCCTACGTAAGCTGGAATCTTTCATTAAAAATACCCTAGAATTCCATCCAGAATGTAGCAAGATACTAATTCACCTTTTCGACGACCAAGATGACCATCTGATCGAAGCTATATGGTGTGCACGCTGGACGTAACAGCTGGCATTTCGTTTCGCAACAATGCCTTCCCTGAACTTGTATCAATGCTAAATCACGTCTACACATTCCTAGAGTTTCTTAAGATGATCGCAAATAGCTCAGACCTGCTGCTGGACTTACTCGTCAGCAACGAGACCTGTTTCCTCCTGTATTTGCTTAGGTTTCTTAAGTATATTCGACTGAATCCGTCAATGTTCAATGTCCAACACTGGACGAAGACATGGGTGTCTTGATTCGTCTGCGACTGCAAATAAGCCGACTTGTCTCGAGATCATTGTAACCATATGATATTTCTCCAGTTTTGCGATTGTTAGACAATTGTGAGAGTCTCTACGAAGGGAATGAGTTGAGTTAGAATGGTCACGGGTCACAATGTAATAAAGCACAAATAAATATTAAAATAAAAAAAAGGCTTAGGAACATTAAAATTTAAGACAATCATCAAGCCTGTATGAATGTATGTATGTGTTTCTGTGGGGAAAATAAGACACAATGCAAGCCACCACCAGCTTCGCGGGTACAAATCAAGTCGAGAACTTTGATACATTGTTCAGCCAGATCCACGGCTGGATAAATCAATCACAACAAGACGATTACAAATTGCTTTAATGGCACCAACGATGGGAACAATGCTACGGGTGCATTTTATACTTAAAAGAAAAACAAATATAAACAAATTACTGCGACGAAAATATTTTTGGAAATTAAAAAAAAATGGCAACTAAATGTCAGACGTCAAAACAAAAACAGAGTATCATAACAGATGGCATTAGCTTCTTTGGCAAAATAGGGTTGTTATGACAAGTGGCAACAGATGGCTTTCGTAAAGTAGTATTTTTTTTTGCCACTTTGCGCCGATAGGCCAACGAGCGGTGAGCTATTTTCAATGGGGTTTTTGTATGGAAAACTCAATGGGCTAGCAGTCCATGTATTAATACGTCCATGGTTTCTAGCTATCGTCTGGACGATAGTCGTCACAAAAGTTACGTGCCCAGCATCTTAGTAAAAACAAAAAAAAATGTGGTTGCTGATACTCAACAGGTTGCTGAAATGATCATTTAGCCAGATTCTTCTTAGTTTTATGAGAAAGTTGATTCATTTATTTTTTCATATCTTGAAGAGTAAAAGCCCTAGATCCATGTGGTTTTCAGTGTTTGACTAAAAATGAATAAGAACATTGACTTTTGAAAACTTAATCACATCATAACTTATTAACGTAAAATTTAAAAAAAAAAATTTTTTGAATTTTAAAAAAAATTAAAAATTTCGAAATGGAAAATTAATTTTTTTTAAAATTCAAAAAATTTTTTTTTTTAAATTTTACGTTAATAAGTTATGATGTGATTAAGTTTTCAAAAGTCAATGTTCTTATTCATTTTTAGTCAAACACTGAAAACCACATGGATCTAGGGCTTTTACTCTTCAAGATATGAAAAAATAAATGAATCAACTTTCTCATAAAACTAAGAAGAATCTGGCTAAATGATCATTTCAGCAACCTGTTGAGTAT
This sequence comes from Melangyna quadrimaculata, assembly GCA_949320155.1. NCBI lineage: Eukaryota > Metazoa > Arthropoda > Insecta > Diptera > Syrphidae > Melangyna > Melangyna quadrimaculata. The sequence continues at coordinate 5,103 of CASGHW010000092.1, forward strand.
CAGCAACCACATTTTTTTTTGTTTTTACTAAGATGCTGGGCACGTAACTTTTGTGACGACTATCGTCCAGACGATAGCTAGAAACCATGGACGTATTAATACATGGACTGCTAGCCCATTGAGTTTTCCATACAAAAACCCCATTGAAAATAGCTCACCGCTCGTTGGCCTATCGGCGCAAAGTGGCAAAAAAAAATACTACTTTACGAAAGCCATCTGTTGCCACTTGTCATAACAACCCTATTTTGCCAAAGAAGCTAATGCCATCTGTTATGATACTCTGTTTTTGTTTTGACGTCTGACATTTAGTTGCCATTTTTTTTTAATTTCCAAAAATATTTTCGTCGCAGTAATTTGTTTATATTTGTTTTTCTTTTAAGTATAAAATGCACCCGTAGCATTGTTCCCATCGTTGGTGCCATTAAAGCAATTTGTAATCGTCTTGTTGTGATTGATTTATCCAGCCGTGGATCTGGCTGAACAATGTATCAAAGTTCTCGACTTGATTTGTACCCGCGAAGCTGGTGGTGGCTTGCATTGTGTCTTATTTTCCCCACAGAAACACATACATACATTCATACAGGCTTGATGATTGTCTTAAATTTTAATGTTCCTAAGCCTTTTTTTTATTTTAATATTTATTTGTGCTTTATTACATTGTGACCCGTGACCATTCTAACTCAACTCATTCCCTTCGTAGAGACTCTCACAATTGTCTAACAATCGCAAAACTGGAGAAATATCATATGGTTACAATGATCTCGAGACAAGTCGGCTTATTTGCAGTCGCAGACGAATCAAGACACCCATGTCTTCGTCCAGTGTTGGACATTGAACATTGACGGATTCAGTCGAATATACTTAAGAAACCTAAGCAAATACAGGAGGAAACAGGTCTCGTTGCTGACGAGTAAGTCCAGCAGCAGGTCTGAGCTATTTGCGATCATCTTAAGAAACTCTAGGAATGTGTAGACGTGATTTAGCATTGATACAAGTTCAGGGAAGGCATTGTTGCGAAACGAAATGCCAGCTGTTACGTCCAGCGTGCACACCATATAGCTTCGATCAGATGGTCATCTTGGTCGTCGAAAAGGTGAATTAGTATCTTGCTACATTCTGGATGGAATTCTAGGGTATTTTTAATGAAAGATTCCAGCTTACGTAGGACATCTCTGATTGACCTTTCCATAAGAACCATATCCTGGAACGCAGCGTAATCAGTGCTGTCAATCGAACTGTCCGACGAATCACTTCGAATTTCCTTAACAGTCACTGCAATGAACTTCAGAACCAACAGGACAATCTTTTGAAGTATTATCTTGTCAGAATTCGCCATGTACCTACTAAACAATTCTTTGTGGGTTGGTACATCGTCCATGGAATGATAATTCAAAATATGTCGTAGTTTTAGAATCCAAACAAGCAGATCTTGAAGCTTGTCTCAAAAAATGTTAAAGCTTCATTTGTAAGAAGAAAGAAATTCTACATTAATGAGAAGTTATAATTAAGTAGTAATTTAATAATTTTCAATTTAATAAACAAAAATTTTACGAAACTCTTTTCACATTTTCACAAAAAGACAAACCAAATGGCTTGCATTTTAATTGTTTTTTCTATTTTTAATCAGACATTAAGATTTTCGACTGCAGAAAACGTCATTTCAAAAACATCAAATGTCGAGAGGTTACACAATTTTCCGCTTTGCACCGCCGGCCGCTCGTGTCGTTTAAGCAGGAACCAACGTGAAGTTGGGGGCTAGCAGGCCATATTATACGTCCATGCTAGAAACGATATCGACAATAGTTTGCTTCACGTTACACTTCTACTCTCGTATCGCCTATCGTTCCCGTTTTTGATAGTTTGAGAGTCTCTGAAAAACACGTTTGAAATATAAAACATCAGAAATATTGTACTGTCATCGTGAGTAAATTCGTTTTGTTTGCAGTTGGGCTTTTGTTTTAGTGAAAATTAAATCTTTTAAGGCCTTATGCATTTATTGGCAGTTTTGTTCAATATCGTCGTGGCCGTGGGTGTGGGTGTGGGTGTCGTTTATAAGCCTGATTATACGGTTCGTTTTCCTGTTCTTTTCGTCTTTTTTGTTTTTGACAGGCAAGAACGTTCATGATTACATGGTTAGCGAAAATACGTACATACGTACTTCTATTCGTTATTTTGACGTTCATGGAATTGGGGGATGTTTTGTAAGAAAATAATCAATAGTAATAAATAAAAATATTTTTTAATCACTTATTTCGCAAATACAAACGCATATTAGGTGTATCCAATTACGAAAAACTATTTTTCAATTCAATAATTTTTGTTCAAATCGTTTTTTGCTAACATCGAGGAGTATTGTGGTTGCCAAATCAGAAACGTCAAAGTTCAACCAGAAAAAGTCTTGAAATTTTCATTCCTGCTTTCGTTACTTCCTTCCCTCTACATTTCTACTCCCCTCACCAAAGCTATCAAAAAGACGAAAGACGAAACAACCGAAAAAACGAATCGTGTAATCGGGGCAATATTAGATTTAAAATGTGGCGTTGGGCAATGTAAATATGTATGTATGTGTGTATGTACAATATATGTACATACGTATGGATTTATATTTGAAGTCATACTTCAAGTTCCAATAGTGAATGTGAATGGACTAAGCGGTCTACCTACTCAACAGTAATTTCCCATAATCGCTGAAAAGGTTACTGCGAGTACTTTTTTTTTGTTATATAGCCGTTAAGCTGGTTCGATAGATATCCCCGGTTCAAAACACCAATAACCTTTTGAACAAAGTATGATACATTACTGTTGAGTTGGTATACCAGTTAAAAAATTTCATTATTATTCTATTTACTAAATAACGGCCTGCATGCAATAACCTCTCCAACGGTGTATGATAAATTGTTGTTGTGTAGGTAGACTTGCTTTCAATATGATGACACATGTACCTACAGTCACTCACGAAATTCTACATATAAAATATAAAGTACTTAATTTGGGTTCATAGTTAAAATGCATTTTTTGTATTAAATAAGATATAAATATTTATATTTAGATAGTAATTGAATAACAAAATATGTCACTTCCTTTTTATTTAGCTAGAACATCAAACATAAATGTTGTCTATAAGCATTGATATACCATTTTTCATAGCTATATGTAGACTTTCGTGAGTGACCGTATAAAACCTTATAATTATATTTTGATTATACATCCAGTTCAAAAATTGGCTGTCGGCTCGTAAAATATAAGAAATTGAATCTTTTACTAACAAACACACAACAAAACGATAGCTTAATAGGTATCGAGCAGTCGATATCGTCGAGACGATAACAAATGACAGGGGCCTCATCACGTAAAACAAAAACGATTGAACGATATCGTTTTGAATACAGCTGTCTTTATTATTCTCTATAGAAGTGATAGGGATAGCTATATTGAAAACGATATCGTCCGAACCCTTTCGTTTTGCGTGATAAGGCCCCAACTTTTTTAAATACATGAAGCAAAACTCAAATCGTCAATTCGATATCGTTTGAACGATAGACGTTTTGTATTCTTACGTGAAACATAGCTATCGATAACGATATCGAAAACGATATCGTCAGAGTTACGTGATGAGAGCCCTGGTTTCTTTATTTTTTAATATCTTGAAAATCCAAAGTCCTAGAACCATGCGGTTTTTAGTGTTTGACTTAAAATTGACAAGCGCATTTAGTATTGAAAACAAAAATTAATCTTAATTACATACAATTTTGAAAAAAAAATAGTTTGGAAATTGAACTTTTTATTTCAAAATTTCGAGTTTGAAAATTAATTTTTTAAAAACTATTCACAAACGCAACTTGTTTCAAAATAGAAATTAAAGAAGAGATTTCTGGCTTTCCAAAAAGGTATGGGAGGGCATTGCAAGCCTTATCGTTGTTTTTAAATAATTTTTTTCCGTTTTAAGTCAATTTTTTAGAAAATTGCACCTCCCGCCTAATCAGGGGTACATAGATCCCCCCTCCAATACGATTTTTTCTTGTCGTAACCCAACCTACTCGTTACAGCTTTTTAGTGTACCTTATACCAAACACCCTGCATAATAAATTATTTTGATTGTTACCGTTGTTTTTTAATAATAATAATTTAAAAATTGCCCCTCCCACATAAACTGGGGGAAAAGACTCATCCTTCCACTAAGATTTTTATATTGTCACGACTCAACCTACACGCTCTAGTTTTGTATCACACTTTATGCGAATCACCTTGTATAATAACGATAGTAACTATTTTTTTAAAACAATCAGCACGATTTTTATAAGTAGGTACTAATCTTCTTCAAAATTCAGTTTATAACGTTTTAAGAAATCTTTTAAGGCTGTTTTTTTCAGTAAAAGTTGAACATAAATCGAGGATTATTATTTTTAACTTGTGAGTTTATTATTATTGACTCAAAGTTGACGTTTTCAAATTTAGATTTCCTTAACCCTGAGGTTACACGAGCCAGTACTGGATTACAAGTTATAATACATTTAAATTTTCTTACTAACACATTCAAACCTGACCTGGGGCTTACCCGGGGCTTAGACAAGCGAGTAGAACTAGTAGCATTTGTATCATAGTGTTAGTTTTATGGATGTATGTGTGACTAGTAGCTCTCTGCGCGTTTTGTCAACTAGTATGATTTTTAAAAAATATTTCATACAGAAAAATATACAAATAATGGAAACTATGGAAACAAAACAAATAAATGAAAACGATACACTACACTAGCAGAATAACTGGCAGGCTACTCGCAGGCAAAAATATTATACTATTTGGGCTACTAGTTGGCTCTATCGTGTTCAGATACACTAACACACATAAACGCTACTAGTTCTACTCACTTGTCTAAGCCCCGGGTGAGCAACTTTCTCGTCAACTGGCTTGCCATTTTCGAAGCCAGTTGAGAAGACAGTGGCCTCGTTCAGACTTGAATGTAAAGCTATATGGATAGCTTTTCGTTGAAAGTTTAATGCAAAATTAAATATTCTTTCTACCACAACTTCTAATGTGAGGAGGGACTAAGAATATTTAACATTTCCAAAATAGGAAACTGTCAAATATGATTGAAGGATGGCTATGATGAAATATACAAAATCTCTTAAAAATCCTAATTTTTTGAAAGTATATTTTTTTCTTGGGAAAAATGAGAGTTTTGGGGATTTCGGTGACATTTGGAACATTCTGTTACCGATTTGTCAAGCCATAGGCTGTTAAATTAAGTTGAAAGATTGCTACGGAGATGATGCATTGAAAAACTTAAAGATATCTGATTTTTTTGAGATTAAATTTTTTGCGTGGGAAAAGGCGATTTAAGCGCCTTTGTGTGATATTTTGGAACGAAATATTCCTCGTACGACGTAATCTAGTTTCTTACCTATCTGTCAACGCATGAACTGTCAACTTCCATTAAAGGATGGCTTCGATGATGATGGATTAGAAAACTGCCGAAAAATAAAATTTTTTTTAAAATTATTTAAAAAAAAATCGAAATTTTTGAATTATGAAAATCAATCCATGTTAATTTGACGCGACAGAAAGTCTGTCAATGCATCCTTCAACGAATTGGCAGTATTATGCGTTGCCATCCCAAGACTTGATGCAGAATTCGACGTCATTTTTTGTTTAAGAAAAAATCGAAGTCCGATGCTAAAGCAAATTCAATAAAATTGTGTATTTAGAATCCTAGATAGGCTCTAAGCTGAACGTGACCGCAGATACTTGAAAGCAACTTGCTTACAAGTTGTCTGCCGCCTACGTCACAGCATGTTCACCCATACGAACTTGACAGTCAATCTATGTAGCCAACTGGCTTACCAGTACTGGCTCGTGTAGCCTCAGGGTAACTCCCGGAAAAAGTAGAAGTTGGCCGAAAAACTTGAGAGTTTATATATGTACAAATATTGTTTTTTGTTTTAAATTTCAAACGTTGTGCGCTTCAGTTATCGCAACAAAAATATTGTTACAATGTTTTGTTTTAATCGATTTTGTAAGAATTGTCCACTAACTTTTTCGGTAATTGCAAGTAAAGATAATGGAACTGACGAGCCTTTCTACCTTGAGAGAAGACACGCAAAATAAATGCCACGCGTTCGAATTGAAAGTTGGCAAGACTGTGAAAAGACAAGATAATGATTTTGCAGGATTTTTTGGTCGCCCATGATATATCAACAAGAAACTAATTCATCAAGTGATTTGAAAGATGAGTAAAAAAAAAAATTATGTATTGAGTAAAATGTTTCTACAGCTAAAACATACATATGTATCTCTAACTTTAAATGCTTTCCTGACAGATGCTGAAATATTCTGAGCTTGGGTTTTATAGGGATGTTCTTCGAAAAGAAGCCAAGGGGGCATTGATTATTCAAGTATTTGATTCTTTGGTCTCTAAAGTTCAACAACACGGTTCAGATAGCTCAACATCCAAGGCAAATCGTTTCAGTTCCGGAGAATATCACCCTTTTTCGACTTCTAAAATCTCAATTTCTGTTTCTTGCATTATTTCTTCAAGTTGCTGTTTTTCCATATGTGTATTTTGAATTGCAGTTTGGCTGTCGACTCTTCCACAAAACCGCAACAATGCGTTTTTTTAAAATTAATTTTTTAAAAACTATTCACAAACGCAACTTAATTGAAATGGAAATTAAAGAAGACATTTCTGGCTTTCCAAAAAGGTATGGCAGGGCATTGCAGGCTTTACTGTTGTTTTTAAATATTTTTTTTCTGTTTTTAATCATTTTTTTTAGAAAATTGCGCCTCCCGCCTAAAGGGTGGGAAATAGACCCCCCCTCCCATACGATTTTTTTCTTGTCTAAACCCAACCTACTCGTAAGAGCATTTTGGTGCACCTTATACCAAAAGATGAGGGAAGTTCACCGTAGTGTGCGACGTGATAAGCGTAACTACATCAACGCATTGGCTACAGAAGCAGAAGAAGCCACTAGTAGGTATGACAGTAGGACCGTCTACAGAATTACCAAAGAGCTCACTGGTGTCCAGAGCTCTAAACAACACCTGGTTAAAGACACAAACGGATCCCTGCTAATTTCGGATGAGGACCAGCTCATAAGGTGGAGGGAACACTTTTCTGCGGTTTTAAACCGCGTTTTCGCAAGTGAAGTGAACCCTATTCCCACTGAGCTACCCGAAGTAACAATTTCCCGAATACGCACCGTACCCCCCAGTAAAGAAGAAATTATCACCGCCATCAAAGCACTGAAAAACAACAAAGCGGTTGGACTTGACGGTATTCCTGCAGAGCTCTTAGGAGCAGCCCCAACGACATCGAGCGAGCTACTGCACCCACTTATTAAGAGAGCTTGGGAAACAGAGAGCTTTCCTGAAGAGTGGAAAAAAGGAATGATTGTCAAGCTCCCAAAGAAAGGAGATCTCACACAGTGCGAAAACTGGAGAGGAATATGCGTTCTGCCTGCAGTAGCCAAGATAATAACAAGGATAGTTTTGGACCGAATTAAAGACCACCTCGAAGACACACTCGACGCCGAACAAGCAGGTTTCCGCACTGGATCTTCCTGTGTTGATCACATCAACACCTTGAGGATCATCATCGAACAGTGCGTTGAATATCGATCACCACTTCACCTGCTGTTCATCGATTTTGAAAAGGCGTTCGACAGTGTCAATAGAGAATTTATTTGGCTTGCTTTGCACAGGAGGGGCATCCCAGATAAATTGATTGCTATTATCAAGGCTACATATGATGGATCCAGGTGTCACGTTTTGCACAAAGGTAGGCTGTCAGAGGAGTTTGAAATACAAAGTGGAGTTAGGCAAGGCTGTATACTGTCACCAATACTGTTCCTTTTGGTGATAAGTGACGTACTGCACGCAGCTCTGTCAAATGGAAATGGAGGAATTCAGTGGATTCTGCAATCTCACCTCAAACATCTGGACTACGCGGACGATGAATGCTTACTCTCTCATAGGATCATGGATCTCCATCAAATGACAACAAGGGTGGAGAGAGAAGCAGAAATCGTAGGGCTTAAGATCAACTCGGCAAAAACTAAAAGGATCAGCCTTGGAACTTCCTCATCAATCCAAGTAAATATTTCTGGAGAACCGGTAGAGATGGTAGAGGATTTCCAATATCTTGGGAGTATTGTCTCTACGGGTGGCGGAACTGAACTGGACGTAAACAGCCGAATCAGAAAAGCAAAGGCTGCGTTCGGAATGCTGTCCAAAATATGGAGAAACAACTCTTTTAACTTAAGGACCAAGTTACGACTGTTCCGCTCCAATGTTGAATCCGTTCTGCTTTACGGCTGCAGCACTTGGAAAGTCACTGACACTGTCACTAGAATGCTGCAAACCTTCGTTAATAGATGTCTACGAAACATCTTGAGGATTTTTTGGCCCAACCGTATCTCCAATGCCGAACTTCATGCGAGAACAGGTCAGGAGCCCATAGACTCCATTATACGAAGAAGAAAGTGGCAGTGGATTGGCCATACGCTTTGAAAAGGCGATCGGTGCATTGCATCTCAAGCAATGCAGTGGAATCCGCTCACACAGGAGGGAAGACAAGTGGGCCGGCCTAGAAGTACATGGCGAAGAACGGTCGAACAGGAATCGGCACGACTGGGGAAAAGTTGGAGAGAGCTGAAATATATTTCAAGAAATCGTACACGATGGCGCGTAGGTGTAGTGGAGACCCCATGTGGCGTAAGGGAAACATCACGGACGTAATAGGTCCTAGGACCTAAGTAAGTAAGTGATACCAATCACCTTGTATATATAGGTGCATACATGCATACATATACATATGTATATAGATTGTTATTTAGTTTAAGATTTGTGAATTCAAGAGTGAAAGTCAACAAAGCTGATTGGCATGAATTAAACAGAAATTAAGTTGGTTTGCTAACTTCTACTATATATTTGGCGGAGTTGAGAAAATCTAAAAATGATCAAGTGTAGAGTTGAAAACTTCAACTTCGAGCGAGTAAATACTATTTCTCAATTTGTAAAAACAGCTTTTTTTATATCATTTGCGTCTAAGACGTGGCCAACTATGCAAAACTATTTCATATAGCCCAGAACATAGCCTTTACCACTTAAATGCATTTTAAATCCAAAGACCCGATGCAACAACCAACAGAAGTCTGTCGTACCACTGGTTTTGTAAAGAGGACGGCTTTAGCTTTTATTTTACAGCGCATTTATAAAAATCCATCATGGTTTTTGTTTCCTTAGCCAAAAATGCAACCGAAAAAGTGTGTTTTCTACCCATCATTTCCACCTGAAAAAGCTTTTCCGACTTGCAGTTTTGTTAATTTTAAGACTAAAGCTATGAATTGGCATCATTTTTATCTAGAACCGCGATGGGTTATAAAGGTAAACCTACGGTCGCCTCGCACGTGCTAATACTTTCCTTACCAATTGAAATTATCGTATTTTTTGAGACCGATGCAAAATTTGTAGCAGTCATACTTGACTTGAAAGAGCTCTTTTATATCAACAAAAACATGATAAGTTCAATTTTGTTGTTACTTTTCTATGGTAGTTAGATCATAAGGAGTTAACTCTTTTCGGAGTTAGTTCATTGGTTGAAAATTACAATGTTTCTGGGTTCGGGCACTTACTACATCTCTCAAAATATCACTTAAAAACTACATAATTTTATAGAAGCTCAAATAGCAAATATGCTTTGATGGAGTCTGTCACTGTCCATAACAAATCAAAAAATTAACATAAAATATTTGAAATTATTTCTAAAAAATTCGTCCTCAAATGCACTTCACTAATTAACATAAAGTGACAACTCAATTACTACGGACTCCGAAAAAGAAAACAACTTAAACATCCTGCCATATGACTAGCAACTATTAAGCACTAGAACAATCCTCCCATCTCGTTCCCATCGATTTGATTTCTCTTATACCAACTCGACTTGATGCGTTCAGACAACTGTAAACTAATGACATTCCGGTTCATCCATTAAATTTTATGTGATTTCATATTTCAACCCTCTTTTTTTATATATTTATTTGTGTGTCTAATATTTAGAATGTGTTCCAAGAGGAATAAGGATGTTTCAATTATTTTCTACAACAGGTCCTGGGTGCTGCTACAAAAAATGATTTACAGTAAACATTCATCCCCTTCAGCTGATGATGGTGACGGTCGGTGTGAGGAAAAAGACCAAAAATGAAAACTCACTTGTCGTAACATAATCGGCAATATTTCCTCGATTACATGACGCAAATCGTAGAATCAAGGGTTCAACCAGCAACCACATTAATCTACATCTCAACCTCTCCAGCAGTCTTGGCAGTATTTTTGCAGAGGGTTGGTGGCCAAGGAACTGCGTGACTTGATCGTGCTGCCCTCTCGTTATTTTGCGATTCATAAGACTAACAAACAGAATACAGAATACCAGAAGACCGAACTTGATGCACTTAACAAATTACAGATGTGAAAAATTCATTTGGTATCCTTGATGCAGAATGATTAATGGTTTCACTCGACACTTGAGAGCACCGCGCACACACTTCGGTGTGGATATGGACTGAGGCCTTAACAAAAACAAAAATTAAGGGGCGAATACCTACATTACATTATATAAGTTTATAAAGATGATCCTTTTTGTATCTGGCTGGCAGCAGCAGCGGGGGTGTGCAGCATCCGTAACGGAAGCCAAGGCGGCGAAGAAATTGGATTGCTGCTGATGCACGCGACGTACGACTACGCAGCGGGTGAATCGAATTACATTAAATCCTTGTTGAATAAATCTTTTGTTTGAGGGTTGCTATACCTATAGTTTGTTGCTGTAAATCCTGATGATGATCCTGGGTTGTGTGGTATCCTGTTGGGATGTTTATGTTTTTTCATTCCCTTTCGCTGATGAAATTTTGTGATGGTACGAATGAAATTTTATTTAATTACTTTGAAAGGGGTTATGCTCCAAAATCATTTAAATATTCTCCAGATGAATTAAATTATGTCAAATTACGTCATAAAATATGATTTCGTACACGTACCGTGTTCGATGACAGATTACAAAAGGGTAAAACCACATTTTTGATGAATTTGGAGTAAAAGGTCGTCATATAATTTCAATTGAATTTAAAGATAAGACTGGCTGGTTGAATCAACGAAGTTGATTTTAACACTTATTTGATGCACATAAGGTCGGTTACGGCGATATCGAAATCGATATAGGCACCTACCGTTGGTGCCGCCATTTTGTTTTTGAGATTTGAATAAAGTTCTAAGAGCAACTTAGTTTTTGAACACACGCAGTTGAAGCAAAACAAAATTATTAACGGAAACAAATAATGACAATGTTTTAACAAAGCTTAAAGGATTTTTATTTTGATCCAGAGGAAATACACTGAGTTACAAGAAAAGTGGTGCACCTTGAAATTTGCAATAACTTCAAGTATTTAAAAAAAAAAAAACAGTTTTTTTGAATACAAAGGTCCGATCCTTTACTTTGTGCACAGAAACTCACAAACTGTTATATTTTGGAGAGCAACTTTGAAATATTTTCTTAAAAATATTAAAACTTTGCAAAAGTATGGGAACGCAAATTCAACCAAAATCCGTATTACCCAATGTGCCAGAAAAGTACGGAACGATGTGTGGTTTTCATTCCTTTACTCTCAAAATGACATTTTGCTGCGCTGTGATTTTCCAAGTGAGTGATAGTGCCAAGTTCTGGCACTACATCCTTTTTACAGGAACAAACTCAGGCTCACTTCAGTACCAATAAAGGCAGAAACTTCAAACACTTAGCTTTTGCTAAGCTCACCTGGTTTAGGCAACTCACCAAATTTCAATTCAATTCTACTCAATTTAAGTCAGTAATCATTAAATAATAGATGTCTCTAATAATTTTGAGGTTCTTCGATATTACTCTACTTAAAATATTTGATGTTTTACATTAATAAACTTAGAACTTGGCGTACTTTTAGATCTCATTACTTTTTACGGCTGACTTGTTATGCAAAAGTTTTTGTATTAGAAGAACTTGGCTACTTTTTTAACATTTATGTTTTTGTTGTGATTTCTACTTCTGGAAAGTACATAGTAAGCACACCTAGGATAGGAAAGAGTGTCCTAGAATTGTCCTGCACGATGTACCCATTGTTAATGAAATAACTGGGGCTAACAGTTGTTAATGTAATAACAGAGCTCAACGATCCTTCGACAATACACAGCTCAATTTTTCCTCGCGTTGAAATTCATTCCGACACTAGCGTAAAGACTACAATTATTGGCACCCGTAAGGAAATTTCAACTTTGATTAACTATAACATATTTATTTGTAGAGTAATTTGAGTATGTTGTATACTTTAGTATACTTTATTAAATTCCGCGTTGATTAAGTTCTATAAATTAAGATTTAATTATTTGGATTATATTTATAATGCCAATTTAAAAAAAGCTTACCAAAACCTACAATTATTGGCACCCTAATATAATTATTAATACCTAGGCACTACAATTATTGGCACTCTTTAAATTCAAGAACATGATGTTTTAATCAATGTTTTATAATTTAATTTTAATGATTTAAGAACACTTTATTTTAAATTAAAAACAATAAATAAATATAGTATCTATAAATAAATAAATATATATACAGGGTGTCCCACAGTCACCGCCCTAGACGAAAATTATTGAAAGTCGAAAAAATTAAGAGGTAATTTTCTCATTTTCGCTACCTTTTCGGCTTATAATAATTTTTATTATTTTTGATTCCGTTTCTTTTAACTGAATTTAACTTTGTCCAACTGTAGCCAATTTTTGAATTTTTGTTTATATTCAAACAAGAACAATTAATAGTTTTTACTCACCGTGAAACGCAATTTATTTATTTTTATGCCTTTTTTTCATTCTTATATCAGTTTTTTACAAAAGCCCAATTTGTAATCTTTAGGCTACCTTATATTTTTTTTTAACAAAAACATACATTTCAATTTATTAAAACTAAAAAAAGGAAATAGAAGAAAATTTGAATGTTGGATTCTTATTCAGTTTATTATTTTTTTAAACGTTCGATCTTTTAAGCACTCAGTAGCTTAGACGAAATTTTTATTCCGTTTAAGCAAATATTCAAACTTTTCTGAATTTCCTTTTTTCGTTTTATTTTGTTTAGAATTTTGAACTTATTTTTTTGTCAACAAAATAATATAAGCTGTTGTTTAGAGAAAAAATAAGGGTTTCATAAGAAAAGGTAACTTAATAATAACATGTTTTTGTAAACAAAAAAAAATGATATCAAAGTCAATATAAATAGTGGGACCCCCGCTATCAGCATAAAAAAAAGTTGTAGGGTGGGCAAATACTGCTAAATAAATTATATTTTTTAAAGGAAGGGACCAAAATAAGTTTTTAACTTCATGAAAATGAAAATTAGTTGAAATAAGTGAATTACTGTTATACCCTACTAAGACACACATTTTGGTCGATGTTTACCGACTCTTATAAAAATCACAGCAAAAAGATACTGTGAATTTTATTATTCTAGGGGAATTTGTTTAAATTCGTGCACCCAGAAAATAAATACCCGTGGTCAGGTTTTTTTATAATAAGAAGATGAAGAAATTTAAATATTAAAATATTGAAATTACTTCTGTTTTAAGTGGAGTTAATGAATAAAATTCAATTAAAAAGTACAATAATTGAATTACTTTCATATAGTTCCTACCTAGTTTCAAAGGAAACAAACAAATATTATTTTTTATTTCATTCAAAATATGGTGCAGTGCATTAACGCCGACAGAATTAACACCCGCGGGTGTTAATTCCCAAAAAAAAAAAGGAATTAATCCCCGCGGGTGTTAATTTCTTCTTCTTTTATTTTAACTCCCTTTTTCAAAGTGCTTACAAAGTGTTTCTAATAAACAGTGATTTGGATAAAAGTATTTAAGAATCATTTATGAATGAAGGGTGGGTCTAAATGCATTCCAATTACAAAAAGCAAGAACCACCCGCGGGTCTTAGTTCTTTTTTGTGGTTGGCCTTATTACCACTTTAAAAAGGAATTAACCACCGCGGGTGTTATTTTTTTTTTTGTTATTTTATGGAAATGGAAGTATTTTCGCTTCGACGTATTCTTCCCAATAGCCAAATCGAAAATTAATCCTCCAATTCCTATGAAAACAGAGATTTTTACATTCTCACGGATACCTCGCTAGATATAAATTTGTTATTTTAATGGCTTTGAAAGTAAGAGCTCAAAATCAAGTATTCAATCTGATTTGTTTGATAAATATGAATTTATGACAAAAAAAAAATATAAAATAAAAAATCGTTGGGCGGTTTTCTTAAAAATTAATTTTGTATATATAAAATTTTTCGAGCATTTCCAAATCTAGTATGCCAACATTTAGTATTTAATAAAATACAATTTTACAAAAAAAAAAAAATATTCATTAGCCCGTTTTCAAGATACTGAATTTTCAAAAAAAAAAAATTCAATATTTTTTAAAAATCCAAAAATTATTTTTTTTTGGAAATTTGCTTATGCAAAATTGATTGAATTGTGATGGAGCTCTTGAATAAAAATTTTGGTTGAAATCGGCAAAAAAAAAAAAATTGTAACATGTTCCGTTATTTTTGGTACCAAAAAAATTAAAAACAAGTCTGGGCTTATTACTCAAAAAACACTATATACCAAGTTTGAAGAAAATCCCTCCAGCCGTTTAGGCTGTACGGATGAGGACAGACAGAATTGCGGGACCTACTTTTATCGCTTTTTTATATTTAGCGCACGCTAGAGGGGTTATGAATACCCTTAAAGTGATAAACATACCACGAGCGATTAGGTAGATTGGAGGGGATTTGAAAGGAGAAACCGATGGACAATGGTTTTGAATGTCTGTAGATCATAATGAGAGGTGAAGAAAGGGCTGGGTTGACCATTCCACATTCGTGCAGTGCGACTTAAGAAAGAATCTCTGTACTTAACAGTACGTCTGAAGTTGGGCTCAAGGGTAAACTGATGGGCATTCCTAGAGTATTACGGTTGAATTGTTTAAGGGGAGGAATGTAACTGGCTATTTCACTAGAGCAATGTTTGTTCAAATAACGGTAAAATAACGAAAGGCATGAAACATTTCGACGATGCGCCAGAGATGTAAACGTTTCCGTTATAGTTCTTTCACTTATCATTTTAAGAGCTCTCTTTTGAACTCTATTCAATAGACTCAAGTGGGTTATTGGAGCACCTGCCCAAATATGGGTGTTGTACTTAAGTTTTGGACCAATAAAGGCTTTTTAGACTACAGCCAGATCAGAAGGGGAGACAAATTTGTTGCATCGACGGAGAAAACACCTAGCAGCATTTTTGGCGATGTCAAATATATGGTCGTTCCAAAAAAGGTGATCTATGACACACATACAGAGGACTAAAGCTGTTCAGTTTCATCAATTCAAGTACCACTCGTCAATAGCGGATCTAGGATTTGGCTGTGGGGGGGGCTTGCAGTTTGGAGATCCATTTTGAGACCTTAAGTAATAAAATTTGCTCGTCCCAAGATAAATTTTATAATTTATAATAATTAATAGAGATCAGTTTAGGTTTAATGCAAGACCGTACTCAACTTCAGTCGAACTAAACTTCACGACAACGCGGCAAAACATTATTTCTTATGGGATTTAAGGAGCTATATCGCACTAAGCGGAAACTGAACTTCATACGAATTCGTGTGAAGTGTAGTTCCGATGCAGTGCAGTTCCGGCGAGTGCGGTCTAATGATATCCGTTTTTTTGTGTGCCTTTATATCCGCTCCTGTTGCGCTTCAAAAAGTTTTTAATACAAAGTATAATAACAATTATTCATAATTGCTGTAGCGGAGATAGAAGCAAATTCAAAGGCGCACAATAATTTTTAGCCATATATGCTTGGACCACGCGTACAAATTCGTTTATTTATATTATTTAAAAATTGATTAGGTACCTACATTATGTAGTTATATTTTTAAATTAGCTCTGGGTATGTTTTGAACTTCCCATTTTTGACAAGATTTGAAAACTGTTTTTAATTGGCTAGTTCAGAAAAATTATATTTAAGTGTTCGTACTGGCAAAAGCTCATGTATATGTGCTTTGACACGGTATTAGTCCTCTAAGATCTCATTTTTCCTGAATTATTTAAATCAAAGAGAAACTTTTTTGTTCAAACTGACACTTTACGACATAAGACAAAGCTGCTCTAAGAAATAAGCCACGGCCCAATTCTGTCAGCGTGAATGAGTTTTCGTGTATACGCTGCATACGCTTTATGTATTCATGCTAAAAAAATATGTCAACAAATTTGCACGTCACTCTAGAGTCTAGAGGGATTGCAAATATTCATTTGCTTTTGCATGATTTTCTGAGCGCGCACAGAGAAAACTCACGCTTTTGGAATTTGGCTCCTTGACTAGAGAATTTCTATGTTTTATATATACAATTGTCTTAGACCTTTCAAATTTTGAAAACGTAGACCCGAAAATTTCTAAAAAAAAAGCCAAGGCCGTAAGAAACAATTCCTGTTGTATTAAACATACACGAAACTTGACATCCCGTTGTTCTCCAATGGTTTAAGCCTCAAATGCGTTTCTTTCGGTAAATTAGCTTTATTTTTAGTATATACAGTTGGGGTATTTGACACGTTAATGTAAAGCCCCGATCATTTTTATCTCTTTTTACTTATCTCTTCAAGCCTTAGCCCCAACTTCGGACTTTGACAGTCCCTAGACTTGAGCCCTCAAAACTCTCTGGAATAAGATTAGTTTTTAGGAGGTAAGTTGCTTAATCCTGGCTAGGATTTTTGTCCAATGTTCTAAGACCTTATTGCGCCAAAGCTGTTTTTTTCGTCCCAATTTTCTGGGTTTAATTTTTAGTGAAAGATTGTCGTTGCATTAAAAATATCCATATTCATAGCCCCAACTTAGTTTTTGTCCAATTCGCTTCAGGCTTTAGCCCCAATCGTAGGGCTTAGAAAAAAAATTACATAACATGTATGCAAATAGTCCAGCCCCAACCACGTTATTTTGTCCATCAAATTTCATATCTTAACAATATTTTAGACGGAATATAAAATTCTACACGTTGTAATGTATTGCTTTCTATATTTCAAATTATTTTATGATTCGGCTGTGGGGGGGGCTTTAGCCCCTTTAGCTACCCCCCTGGATCCGCTACTGCCACTCATGAATAGCAGCTAGCAGGGGGTGGGTTCCGCTTTAACGACAGGAGACGGCATTGAGTTTTAGAAGCATTAAATTCTACAAGGTTTTTGTTTCCCCATTGGACAATGCTGTCGAGGTCAGAATTTATAATGAGCTTATCATACGCTGCTATTGAAGTTCCACATCTGAAGAACATGGATGTGAATTTAGAAACGAATATGAAAAGCTGAGGGAACTGTCATCAGCAAAACAGTTTAATGGATTAGAAGTTTAAGATCAAATATCGTTTATGAATATTAGGAAAGGGGGCGGAGACAAAACGGAGCCCTGGGGCACACCAGCATTTATTTTGTGGATATTAGACTTGAAACCGTCCAATACAACTTGTATTGAGCGGTCCGAAAGGTAATTTCGAATCCAACGAAGAAGAGATCCATCGACACCAAATGCACGCATTTTCGATAAGAGAGCTTGATGCCAAACTCTATCAAATGCTTTAGAAATATCAAGCGCAATAATCTTACTTTCTCCAAAACGATGTAAAGATTTGTGCCACTGTGTATGTGTAGGTACTCAATGTACTCGAGAATTTGGAATTCGGGATTTTGGTATTCGAGATATTGGCATTTGAGATTTTGGCATTCGGGATTTCGACATTCGAGATTCTCAGTTCTTGGCAAGATTTCAAGATTGTGTTCCGATCCCTTCAAATTGATAGACAATAGACAATTATATGTTTAAAACCTAACATTTCAACTTTATTATGATGCAACTTTATATAAATTCGAATAAATAAATTTTGCCCGTAACTTTGTTTCCTATAAAAAGTAGCAAACGGGTACACTTGGGCGTATACGCACTTTTTTCTATTAATTTTTTTAACGAGTTATAAAGAATATGAAGACCTTATGAATGTATTTTCGTTATTGATTTTGAAATAGAATTTTTGTATTGTATTGTTATGGTAAAAAGGTTATGTTATGGTTGAAAAGGTAAAACTACAATTTTATCAAATAATTATTACCAAGATTATAATGTTTTCCGTGTATATGAAATCAAGGTTTTTAATACAAAAGTAACATTAGTTAGTGATTATAATTTAACTTTATATGAAAAAGTGCAACTTGTTAATTTAAAAGACGACCAATTTATTTAATTTCCTTATAAAATCATTCATTTGCCAGTTCAGGAGAAGAGGAGCTTTTTGATGGAGAAAACACACAAACACAATCATAGGCAACAGCATGCATTTTTTATCAGCAACTTCCTAACACAAGTTTTTCATCTCCCCATTTCAAATAATCACTATTAATCTATTTGCCATAATCTGTACTCGTACATACTGAGCACTGAGGCTTTCGATCATCTGGTATATGATCGTCGATATCTCAATTTACATGCTCAAATGAACTTTTATACGAAAACATAACATTATTGTACAGAGATCATTTAATTTTTTTTTTTTCAAATGCACAAACCAATTACCAGATGTTTTCTTTCGCACATTAGAAGAATATGGAAAAATAAGTATCCTTATCGTGCATTGATCAATGAACGGCTGTTTCTTTACGAAATCCTTTCTTGCTTTAAAATCTCCTTTTTATTTTGACGGCAATCTATACGAGTACATCTCTCTCTCTATCCGACATATGTTCCAACTTGCCACCAAAGGAAGGATCTATAATAATTTGCTGAATTTACAAAAAAAAAAATATATATGCCAAAACACTGCGATGTAGCTATGCCAACAAAAGAAATAAGGACCTCCGCATCCATTATTATGTGCATAATTGTTGCTATCATCCATGTAATCAAGTTTGTTCGGCACCAGAACAACAAAAGGACAATGCCTTCTCGTGTTTTACCCCCTCTATCGACAATAAAATTCGTAACAATGGCATCCTGCTGGCATTGTTATTTCAAGAGTCCTCTTTATTTATTATATGAGTCCTTTCAAGAGGGGCTCTCAAAATTGTCGAAATTAGAAAGTGAAGTGCATTAGCGCTTAAGGGCTCGCCCGTCATCGTATATGCACAGCACAACCCCTCAGTTTGAATATACTGTATACGTGGTATGATGAGTTTTGGTGTGGTGGTGCGTAAAGCATAAATCCCGTTTTGTTTGGTTGTACCATTTCACAGCCATGACCGTAGAACGAAACCGAAATTCCAATCGGTATCAGATTTCCGTTGATCGAAAAGAAAAGAGGCTGTGACACATGATTAGATCAAATTTGACGTGAGTGAATGAGTGATAGGTGAGATGTATGCTGCGGCATATGATGATGATGCCTGAGTATGCCTGGTGGGAAGTTTGTTTTTGCAGAGTTGAATGCGTGCATTATGTTTGTTGTATCGTCGTATTAGTGATTGAAGCATATTTTTGGCAGTAATTAGGATTTGTGTTGACATTAGTTCAATTTGTTTTTGATGACAGCTGAGGGTGTGTGGTTTATTGTAAATTTTCAATGACCCAAGCTAAAATGATGTTCAGACAATGAGAAACTATTATTATTGGATATTGATTAAAAAAAAAATCTTGTACAAAGAGAGACATTAGTTGACTATCAGAGTAAAATATTTTTCAGACTTTTTTTCATTTGGGGTGAAAAAAAGCTTGAGACCCCTCCCAAGCAATATGGTGTGCTGTACTAAGATTTTATATATCATCGAGGAAAGTTTTTTTTTATTATTTTTTAGTTCAAATTTTATTTTTGTTAATTTAAATTTTAGCAGTATATTCAATTTTAAATAAAAAAAACTATATAATCATTAGTTCATACCACACGTAATCTAGATTTTGTTTGACATTTCAAACGTACCTCAGTATTCATAGACACGAAAACAAAATTCGTTTGCAATCAGTTCTAAATTAGCAAAATGATTTCACACATTTAATTTTTTCCTAATTTTCCCATTTAAAAAAAAAAAGAAGCCGGAATGAAATAACGAATGCAGTGCACTTATTAACATGATACATTCTCATAGTATCTTCTCTTTTTTTATTGCTTTTTAGTGTGGTCAAAGGCTTTGGTTATGCTTTAACCAGTATCTTCGCGCTTAGTGAATGTATTTAATATTCAAAAAATATCTCTATCTTTCCCGACCATTTTAATATTCAGAGGTTCAAAACTTATGTGCATCGGTATCTCCTCTTAAATCCTACCCTATTTACCCAACGCTCGCACTTGTTTAAACATTTTAAGGGCAACCAAAATCCCTTTAGAGCGCGCTTAACTAAAAAAAAAATATCTGTAAACTGCATACTTTTTTTGCCGAATGTTATTTCTAATGCTGCGACATAAGGCATTAAGAAAGCTGTATAGAGTCAATTGATGACATTTCGAAAAACTGCCTTTAACTTGTATCAGAGGTAGACAATCTTCTCAAACTCTTTTTTAAAAGTAAATGGGCCGTATTCATAGTCATTTTAAACTATCATGATTAGTTTAAAGATAACCTAAACATTTATTTTAGTTTTTGTTAATCCACAATTTTTGACGTTCAAAAATTTAATAAACTTCTATTTTGATAAGTACAGAAATCGAATTGGAATAAATCGTTATAATTGATCTTATTTAAACCAGCGTTCGGACTTTGCTGCAAAAGCAGTAGATCTACTGCGCTTTTTCCTAAATTTTCTAATCTACTGCACCACTGCGCTTTTCCTTCGATCTTCTGCGATTATTCTATTCTCAGTTCAATAAATAACATAAATAAAAAATTATCCCAATCGGAAAAAACCGTAGTTCACCTTCATTATGCAATTATTGTTAAGAAACACTTTTTAAAATTGCTTTACAATTTTATAAAGAAAGAGTGTATTAGTTAGAAAGTTGATCTTGTACCTAAACCAAGGCTATCATGTTCCTGTCTTAAGAATTTTTTGTGGTCGTAGTTTTTAAATACATGAGCGCGATATATCAGACGCGAACCTTTTTGAAGTAGAAACAACTATTTTAAATTATTATATTAGATACGCTTTGCAAGCAAATTCAATCTAGATTTTCATTAAAAGGTACATATAAAGATGCTTGAGTATCTTCATTCGAAAAAAATTCAAGAAGGTTATCTTCCTTCAGTTTTGAAAATAACATTTCCATTCAATAAAATAGCAGTTGAAATTATTATTGATAAATGGAGAACATTTGTACGATATGATAAGATTTTGAATCCAGAGGACATTGTTAAGTTTTTGTTTTCTTTGAAAGAGCAGAAATACATGCGATCTCTTATCTACGATTTTGCCCCTCAGTTTTTTTTGTGTTAAAAAATGCTGAAATTTAATTTAATTAATCATTAAAAATAAAACTTTAATTCTACTGCGAAAATTTTGGTTTCACTGCGATTTTTGTTTCAATTTACTGCGATTTGCGATTACTCAAGTTCGTACCCTGATTTAAACTATACTTAAGTAATTTCCCGTGGTCAGTTTTTATTTAATAAAGAAAAAGAAATTTGAATATTAAAATTACTTTGCTTCTAAGTTGAGTGAATGAAATTATTGTGTTTCGGCCAAGGTATAACAGTGGGCTCTTCAGTCAGTCTGTTATTCCCTACTAAGCAACAAATTTAAGTCGATGTTTACCGACTCTTATAAAAATCACAGCAAGAAGATACTGTGAATTTTATTGTTCTAGGGGAATTTGTTTCTGGGTGCACGAATTTAAACAAATTCCCCTAGAATAATAAAATTTACAGTGTCTTCGTGCTGTGATTTTTATAAGAGTCGGTAAACATCGACCGAAATTTGTGTCTTAGTAGGGTTTAACAGACTGACTGAAGAGCCTGTTATACCTTTGGCGAAACACAATAATTTCTGAAGTTGAGGTCACTTTTACTTTTTATTTGAATTATATTCATTCACTCCACTTAAAACCAAAGTAATTTTAATATTAAAATTTCTTTTTCTTTATTATACTTAAGTAAAACATGAGTTTAGCGAAACCACATGAAAACGCCCCAATAATAATTTTAATTATGAGAATTTCCTTTGAAAAATGTTACGACTTTTTTATTGTATTAGCTACTGATTCTGCTACTTTAAAGTATAATATGTCTGTTCTTTTACTCTGAATTTCTGTAATTTTCTGTGCATTTTGTTCCCAAGTTCTGTCAATTTCATTTCTTTTATATGAACTTGACAGGTTTTTGGACTAAAAATCACAGAAAATCACAGAAACTCAAAATAAAAGAACATACCTAATAAATGTTATTATAACATAGCTTTGAGCTTATTTAAAGAAAAAAAAGGAAATTTTATTTACTAACATGTGAATACACTTCTCACTTACCCCTATTACTGTTGACGTTGTTTAAATCGAGTCCATAAAGTGGATTTTTATCATTTAAGAATATTTGACAATACAAGTTTCATTCTAAAAAAAAAACAATGATACAAGACCCGTAATAGTTTTAGCTTCGCTTCCATTTTGCAATCTGGATTTTTTTCCTAATTTAAGAAATAAAATTTAAGTTGCATTTTGAGACGGTTAAAATGTCACTGAGGCCCACAACAACTGATACCAGGCTTAACGGTTGGAGAATTAATAAATTTGAGAGTGAATAAATTTGCAAATAAAAATGAAGAACGGATTTAATTTTTTTACCAAATATGCTAATAACCAAATGTGTTGTTTTAAACCAGAAAAAAAATTACAAAAAATATTGGTTTACAAAGAAAGAAAGTTAAAATTATTTTCATAACTACTATATTTTGCATTTTTCCATTTGTTTTTTTTTTTATTGAAATTAAACTTCTGTTGGTTGAAAATACGAAAAGCTTTAATTTAACTTGCTATTTTGTGATACCTTAAAAAATTTCACCAAAATTGAGACTGATACTGATACCCCCCACACCCCGAAAGAAAATGCTGCGTACGCTACTGCTGCCAGCATCTTGTGTTGTCCCATATATACACTTCCAGGCGAGTGGATAAACCTTGTATCTAGTGTTTGTTTAGTTGATGTCAGACGACCCAAAAATCTGCGTCGAAGTTCACATTAAATTCAAATCGTAACAATTATTCCGCGTTCTTTAGGAGAAAATCAATTCATGTCCAGTTCACTTGTTTTTTTATAGTTTTTTTTCTATTTTGAAGTCAATCTTGAACAAATTAACAAATATTGGAACTAGCATATCCTCCTGGGACAAGTTCCTGCTGGTTTCAGCAAAGAAACTAGTATAGGGCTAACAAACAGTCAAGCAAATCAATTGATAAGAAAGATTGCCACTGAAAAACGACAACCAGAGTCGATATTCCCAAGTAGTAAGTGGACATACTGGACGACAACATCACCACGGACAACGAGCAAATAGATTTCATCTACGCGGACACAGGTTCAGCTTACCACCGCGGCTTAACACCAACTCATCATCATCCTTATTCATGCTTAATTCAAACAGCAAGTTATTTTATTTTCTGTATATTTATTAACCAACAACAAATCCTTTAGTTCAACACAAGTTAAGTTGGATGCAAGCAATCCATACAGTTACCAATAACATTTCTTTTTACTTCAGTAAACAATTAATTAAGTGTTTTGAAGTAACTCCGCGGGAACTTAGAAACACGAGAGAAACTTGGTTACAACCAGCAGATTTCCCAACCAGCCAGCGAAGATCATCAGCCTCATCATCATCACAACTCATTTATGAAACAACTACCAAAAAGAGTTATGTTAAAAAACAAAAAAAAGAAGAAACAAACAACACTCACAAAATATATAAAGACAATCCGAACATGGGAATTTGATACTTTTTTCTTCTAACAACCTTTGGTACATGTAAAAGAAATCTCTCGGAGACCCCAAAAATAAAAGACGCAGTTCGCAAATGTCAGAAGAAGCGCTGGAAACGTTGATGAAGGTAAAAAGCAGATTCCACACCACGCGCACATATCCCGAATTCAAAATTGTCTGCTGCTGGTGCTGCAGGGTGCTGGAGACCCACGATATAGACAATCCCAATTCTAAAACATTATCATTATGGCCAGCCAGCATGTTGGCAGTAGGTATACGCACGGCCTTATGGCCGACTGAAGACTGCGGGATTAGACGAAGCAGCGCATAGGATTATAATATACATTACGTCAATCATAATTCCATGTGCTGTCATGGTCCCGATGTACCACCGGATAATCCAAAACGCAAGCTCTGGCGCACGATGGGGAACATCGTCCAAGTGGGACATAAGTCCATCAGGGCGCTTCAAGTAGTCTACAGATTGTGCGACCCTTAGGGTGAACGGAGACCGCAGGTGAAATTTCTTTCTACCAGTCTGCAACGCCCGCAGTGTTCACCTTTCGGAGCCGGAGGAGCCAACAACCATGTGGTAGGCTTATTTTTTGTGGGATGCCAAACTAACAAAGAACAAGAAAAAGTCTGGCAACAACACACCATCAGGGGGCTCCACTTGGTGGAATGTCGTCGTCTCTCTTGGCCGCAACAACTGTGCCCAACATGTCATGATTAACTTTTATAAGATTCAACAAAACAAGCCACCACACAGAGCTCAGTAATTAGAAGCATCAGCCTCAGCTCTGTTTCGGATGTTATACTGATATACTGGAGGAATATGGGCAGGTTGTAATATTCAATTGGACCATGATCACACAGCTTTATAGCTACCTTCCAGACATTACCTGATGTGTGGCAGGTTGATGGATGTTTGCGTTCAAGATGAGTGGGCCACTGAAACCAATTTAAACAGCAACAACAACACCATCCAAAAAAAAACGGCTCCCAGGCGAGTGGAAGACAGAATTAATTTGACACGATAACATGGTGATGATGATTTTGTGGATAAAAATTGAAATACAATGAAGGGTTAATTAGACTGAGACGCCTCGAGGGGACCTTACGTTACAGCGAGGTAAGTTCATCAAATAAAAGAGTTAACGATGAAAGTGATGTATATTAGTGGCATGTTATATGGAATGCAATATCAGTAAGAAAAGCGTGATGCAGGTTTTAATGACGAGATGATAAACGATGGTCGATTTTTTTTAATAGAGGAAACGTTTTGTTTTATGTCACCCTTGTCACTTTTTATGGCATAATTTTGGAAATAACTTGTTTAAGGAACAGTATTCTAATGATCCTTTCATGATACATTAAGGTATGCATATTAGCGCAGTGCGGTCAGGAAAAAAAGGGATGGGCAGATGCGTATTCATTTACTATTTTTTTTTGTTTTACAATTTTGTTGAGTCTACAGTTGGTTCATTTGTAATGATGGGAGTTGAATTCTTGAATTTTGTTCTATTACATTTTTATTAGTAAAATTTTGTCCTTACTTACTTTTACATTAGACGGCACTCACAGCCCAGGACGGACTACGGCCTTAGCCAACAAGCCCTTCCAGCCAGCTCTGTCCGTAGCTAGCCGCTTCCATACCAAGTTGGTTGAGGTCGTTCTCCACTTGTGCGTGCCACCCATCATGGGTTATTCCTGCGCACTCGTACACAACATCGGGGTTGGATTAAAAGACTGGATGGGCAGGTGCGTTGCTGTCCATACGCTCCACGTGCCCCAGCCATCTCAGCCGCTGTATATTGCTAATCGGTGTCAACAACACAAAACTTGGACTACCATGAAGTTGGAAGGAGGGAGGCATCAATGAATCTGTTGCAACAAAAGCTCGTCTCGGATGGTTTTGCCATGGCAATCTATCTAGTAGACAACATGCCGTCCATCTATCCGAAGCTAGCAATAACTGTTTTCATATATGTGAATGTGACAATGAAAATCTTGAGCGTTTGGTAAACGATTTTTTTATTAATGATAGCTTCGGAACATCATATCCTGGGAAACAACTTATGTCAAACGAGGACCAGTGAGCTATGGACTTGCTGAAAACTTACACCATTCGAACTAATGACCTATTTGAAATTACGCTGCTTTAGAAATATGACGACTTCCAGATGCCCGACAGCTATTCAATGGCAGAGAAACGATTTGCATGCCTCTGCCTCCTTAGGCGAATGAAGCGAGAACCGGAATTAGCAAATGCATTAAACAGGAAAATAGCCGAAAACGTCACTAAATGATATTCACGTAAGTTATCCTACAGAGAATTACGTGATAAAAATGCACGTTCCTGATATTTGCCAATATTTCTTGTGTTTTAACCCAAACAAACCGGGTAAGATGCGAATTGTTTGGGACGCAGCAGCAACCGTCCAGGGTGTGTCACTAAACTCATTCCTTCTTAAAGGTCCAGATGAACTGACGTCACTAGTAACCGTACTCTTCAAGTTTCGAGAACAGCCATTTGTGGAGACATAATGGAAATGTTCCATCAAATCCGTATACGAAAGGAGGACCAATCTTGCCAAATATTTTTGTGGAGTCGCAACTCTGAAGAACCGCCCGTTGTCTACGCCATGACAATGAAGAACTCCCACGTGCAGTGCAATTAATCCAACAAAATCATTACGTTGATGTATATATAAGATTGATGTAGAGAAGCTTTCAATCTAGCGAAGCAAATTCGGTACATCTATCAACTTCTATGTATATCAGAAATTTGTGTTTCAAACTCGACCAGAGTCATTCAAGCCTTGCAGTCTGGGCTCAACAAAAGTAAGAAGTTGAACTTTGATGTTGAGCTTACTACCGAAAAGGTTTTAGGTATGTGGTGGTCCACTTCAAATGACAGCTTTAACTACAAGTTAGCAACAAATGCACAACTAAGAGAAATTCTTTTCGGTGGCCGGCGATCCACAAAGAGCGAAGTCTTGAAGATATTAATGACCATCTTCGATGGATCTTTTAGCACATTTACTTCTGTTTGTCAAAATCCTATTGAAGGACATATGGCGCTCGAAAATTGATTTGGACACAAAAATACAAGACCCAGAATTCGAAAAGTGGTTGAAATGGTGCAGGGAAAGAATTCCACGGGAATCTGCTCCACATGAGCATTTATTTCACTCAATATAAAAGCAACAACAAGAGAAAAATTACAATCGCACAAGAAATGTTGACCATAAAAAGTACATTGCCTGGCCCGCTTCGCGGGTTCAAGGATTTTAACTCCCTTTTCGGGTCCTCTGTCCCGCTCACGCGACTCCGTTGCTCCGCTTAGAGTATGCTCAGTCGCCAGCAGGCGCCTATGTTGTCAGTTGGTGTGCTTTAAGTTTATGTGCAATAAACAGTACATTGGGTGGCCCGCTTCGCGGGTTCAAGGATTTTAACTCCCTTTTCGGGTCCTCTGTCCCGCACACGCGACTCCGTTGCTCCGCTTAGGGTATGCTCAGTCGCCTGAAAGGCGCCTATGTTGTCAGTCGGTCTGCTATCAAAATTTTCGTTTAAAAAGTATTTTGGTTCAAGAATAAAAGTTTGGGCCATTTTTCATAATGAAATTTCACCCCAAAATTAAAAATGAAAAAAAGGCCCCAAAACAATGAAAAATGGCCCCAATTTACAAATTTTAAACTTTTTTTGTTTTTAGAGTTGCGTTTCTGAGGCTTCCTCTTGGTGGACCCGAATTTCTGAGGCTTCCTCCTGATGATTGGCCAAACGAGGTTGGCTCCGACAACACAACTGCCGAAGAGTTAAGGACTCATTATATGAACGTTCACGCTAAATCTGAAGAGAGTATATTACTAGTGGACACCTTTTCAAGGTGGAACCGGCTACTTCGAAGTACAGCCTTCATTATCCCCTATATGAACAACCTAAAAATAAAAAAAAAGTTAAAACATAAACGAACTACTGGATTTCTAAAAATGAAAGAACTGCAAAAGGCATGGAATGTGCTGATGCGAGAAGCTCAACGTATTTTTACCAAGAAGAGCTAGCAGAACTGACCTACAAGCGACCTGTAGAGAAGAGCAGCCATATCTTCAACTTGTGTCCATATCTTGATGAACATAATATTATTCGAGCAAAATGTAGAATTGACCTCTCTATTGAATCGAACGACTTCTTCAAAAGACCAATCATACTTCCAAGGGCGATCATATAACTTACCGAATTATGATGGATATGCATTACAGATTCCATCACCAAAATCATGAGACAGCTATAAATGAGCTATGTCAAATGTATCAAATCCCTCAACTACGAACAGCATTTCATTCTACGAGGAAGAAGAAGTGCCAAGACTGCAAGAACCACAAGGCCAGGCCTCGTGTACCAATAATGGCTCAGTTACCTAAGGCGAGTTTATCACCGTTTATCGACCTTTTCCATATACCGCGGTGGACTATTTTGGTCCAATAAATATAACGCTTCTCAGAAGAACTGAAAAAAGGTGGGCAGTTCTTTTGACTTGTATCACCACCAGAGCAGTCCACATCGATATTATACATAGCCTGTCAGCAGGTTCATGTATTCTCGCCCTTCGAAAATGTATGGCACCTCGAGGAACTCCCATTAAAATATTCAGTGACAACGGTACTAACTTCCAGAGTACGGAACGAGAGCTACGAGAAGCACTTAACAGCGTCGATAAAAACAAAGTGATGGAAGCGATCACTTCTACTAGAACTTAATGGAATTTCAATCCACCAAGTTCTCCGCATATGGGAGGGGGTTGGGAGCGCCTGGTTCGTTCTATAAAAACAGTTCTCTACAAAATTATGCAGATGCGAAATCCTTCAGATGAGCGAATACTAAGTATGATGTTAGAAGTGGAGAACATCGTCAACTCGCGCCCGCTTACATATGTTCCGATTGACAACGAAAATGAAAAAGCGCTCACTCCAAACCATTTCCTTCTCGGGTCATCAAATGGAATGAAGACTAGTAGAATTCGACAAAGATGTTAAATCAGTAAGGAAAAATTGGCAAGTATCGCAGCAGTATGCGGATCACTTCTGGAGGCGATGGTTAAGTGAATATCTTCCTACACTAACACGTCGCGTCGTCGGTCCAAATGGTTTGCACCAGTGGAATTGATAAAAATAGGTGATATAGTCCTTATTGTGGACCAGAAAAGCTCGAGGAAATGTTGGCTTAAGGGCCGTGTCATTCAAACAAAGGTTGCAGAAGACGGACAATTCCGAAGTGCAACTGTTTTAACACGTTCTGGTGTGTATGTTAGACCTTCTCTAAAGCTGGCTGTCCTGGATGTTACCGCCCCAGCAAGAAGTTAAGTGAGTCCCGTTTGGACATACCAAGGGGGAGTTTTTGCCGACCTCACGGGTAAACCTCACTTGAAAAGATTTGGTTAAAATTTGCCTATATCCACCATGTACTAACTTAGCTTAATAAATGCTAAATGTCAATTGCTATATCCGGCTTAAGTAACCATTTTAAAACAGTATTTCATCGTGATCAGATGCCATAAGATATTACAATTATTGTACAAATTTGTATATAGAGCATAGACGGATGTAAG
This sequence comes from Melangyna quadrimaculata, assembly GCA_949320155.1. Lineage (NCBI taxonomy): Eukaryota > Metazoa > Arthropoda > Insecta > Diptera > Syrphidae > Melangyna > Melangyna quadrimaculata. The sequence goes on from CASGHW010000092.1 coordinate 34,618, forward strand.
TTTTGAATGAATTGTTATTATAATTTACTAACTTTATATTTTAATAAAAATTTTAAAAAAATTGTTTGAGTTCACAAAAGTCTGGACGTTGGCTCTCTGTGCCAACACATATCAAAAATTCGTCACCTTTTGGGAAGCAACATCGTCCCTTTCTAGAAGAAATAGTAAGTATAACGAACCACACAAATTGCAATAGTTTGAAATGCCTTTTCTATTCACCAAATAATAAGCTTCGAATCTCTTTAAGTTTTGCTGAATCATTTCATATTATACAAAGTCCTTTACCAAATTGCAACCTATTACCGACAATCAGTGGCGGCCATTTGTGCGCGCCATCCTACAAATTAACGCCAATTTATTACACACGCCTTCCAAGCTAATTACAACCCATAAATCCGTCGTCCGTTCCAACAATGGAACTCAGCAGTCAGCAATTACAAAATTACACGCCGCAAATGCAACGTAATTATTTGCCACTTTAACTTGGTGCGTTTGTGTAACGCATGAATGAAATTCTATAAATGCAACTCTCAATTCTTCAAGAGGAGTACCTTATAGAACTTCAACAGCATTATCGGTCTTTTCGAAAAAAAAAAATTGGCAACGTTGTATCACATATAGTGCAATCGCAGTGCATACAAAGCGTGTGGTATGAACATAAAGCTAACATATTGGAATGATATATGCGTGGCAGTGTCTTGATGGACGAGGAATGTCAACCGAATTGACTTAACAATTCGTTAAATGCGCACAACAAAAATGAGGACTCGACAAAAAAAATATGTCTCTTTGAGTCTATGAGCTCTGAACGAGTATTAGCTATTAGGTATGCTTGTCGAAGGGGATTGGAGCTATTTTTGGGAAAAGCGAAAACGAATGTTTTGAATGAATGCAAACCGAAAGGAAACAACATGGAGCGAGGAGCACATACATTATATGGATGCTGTCAGGGTCAAGAGAACACGAAGACGAGGCCGCGTCGCAATTTTTCTTCATTAATTTGCTGCAATTAAAGACGCACAGATATTTCGAATCTTGAAATGCTGCGAATGCTGTGCGTTTAGATGATGGCTCAAGAACAAAAAAAAATAAAAACATTTTATTGCTTCGATGCCAAAGAACAATTAACATACTCGTATCTTAAAGTTATTAGTATAGTTAGGTCATTATACAGGGTGTCCCGTAAGTAATGGATAACCCTGAAATGCCGCATAGTAGACTTTATGACCGTCCTGAAAACTGATAAAAAAAAGTTCTATCCCAACCACAAGAAAAGTTATATGCATTTTTTTGTTCAGTGCAATATTTTTTTTCTTACTTTACATTTTTGAATACCACGACTACAATTGAATGAGTTCCATCATTTTTTTTTGCAGGAATATCAAGCATTACTTGTGCCAACACATAAGTAGAAGAAAGTTATTATAACTGTTGGACTTCTTAGAGAAAAAAATTATTTAACATTGAATTTATATGCAAAATGTGAAAACAAATAATTTTTGAAAAAGTTAAATCATATCTGGTATAAAAATATGCATGAATACCTGAGTGGCCAACTATTTTAAAAATATGCGCGTTAAATGCAGATTTCAAAATGGTATTACTTATTATTATATCTAGAGTCAATAGCAAGTTATTGGTAAAAATCTGCAATACTAGAGTAAATTTAGCAAAAACAAAAGTTTTCAAAATTAGCACAGTAAACGTGAAAATAATACCAAGCGTTGAACATAGCAGATTTTTGATTTATTGGCTGTTTCTACGTTGTTGTCCTAATGATAAATCCAAGCTTTCAACTTCTAGGGCCGAATGCATTATTGATAAAAATGTCAAAAAAGTGCAAAAAACGGTGACATTTTCGAGCTTGTTTTGAAGTTCACCTGTTCTATTGGGCTTTAACAAACCCATCAAATATTTTGTTGGTTGCTATTTTTTATTTGTTATTTTCTCTAAACAACAAGTTTTTGAGCCAGCTTTTAATCACATGATCACTTAGTTAGAAAACAAAAACAAATGCAAATGCTCAAACTGATTTCCACCCACTCTTATACAGGTTCTGCACCTCCGAATAAATGAACGTCTTAGTGAACGTGCAAGGTTTTGCTCAGAAATTTGTAATGCAGCTGCCTCCACACGATTTCTTAGCTCCTCTAAAGACCTGATCGGCTTGCTGTATACGATTTCCTTAATGCATCCCCAATATAAAAATCAAGTGGATTTAGGTCTGGTGAACGGGGTGGCCATAAAATTGGTCCCAGACGTCCTATCCATCTGCCTGGATATCTGGCATTTAAATATGCCCGCACAGGCACAGCATAGTGTGCTGGACAACCATCATTTTGAAGCCAATGGGATTCCTTTAGTTAGGGTACCTTTCCCTATACAGAGTTGCAGCTTCGTTTGCGTTGCCTCTGCACTCTCCATAAATGAAATGCATGTTTGCATATTCTTGTGCAGAATACAGAATACGTGGCATCGAAAAAGTTCAATCAAACGTCTTAATTATCAAAAAGCAGGTTCAGGAAAACAGCTATTTAGACCGTTAATTTTTCTGAAGAATGAACAATAAAAACGATATAAATAAGTGTTCGTCGTGGTCTTAATCTTATGAATTAAGATCAAATTACAAAAACTTTAATTCAAAATTTAAAAAACTTACGATTTTATGCGTTCTCACTTTCCCAGGATCTTAAAATTAACTATTCAAAAAACACAATTAAAATTGAATCAGAAGACTTTTTGTTTGGAGAAAATAACAAATAAAAAATAGCAACCAACAAAATATTTGATGGGTTTGTTAAAGCCCAATAGAACAGGTGAACTTCAAAACAAGCTCGAAAATGTCACCGTTTTTTGCACTTTTTTGACATTTTTATCAATAATGCATTCGGCCCTAGAAGTTGAAAGCTTGGATTTATCATTAGGACAACAACGTAGAAACAGCCAATAAATCAAAAATCTGCTATGTTCAACGCTTGGTATTATTTTCACGTTTACTGTGCTAATTTTGAAAACTTTTGTTTTTGCTAAATTTACTCTAGTATTGCAGATTTTTACCAATAACTTGCTATTGACTCTAGATATAATAATAAGTAATACCATTTTGAAATCTGCATTTAACGCGCATATTTTTAAAATAGTTGGCCACTCAGGTATTCATGCATATTTTTATACCAGATATGATTTAACTTTTTCAAAAATTATTTGTTTTCACATTTTGCATATAAATTCAATGTTAAATAATTTTTTTCTCTAAGAAGTCCAACAGTTATAATAACTTTCTTCTACTTATGTGTTGGCACAAGTAATGCTTGATATTCCTGCAAAAAAAAAATGATGGAACTCATTCACTTGTAGTCGTGGTATTCAAAAATGTAAAGTAAGAAAAAAAATAATGCACTGAACAAAAAAATGCATATAACTTTTCTTGTGGTTGGGATAGAGTATTTTTTTATCAGTTTTCAGGACGGTCATAAAGTCTACTACGCGGCATTTCAGGGTTATCCATTACTTACGGGACACCCTGTATAGAAAGGTTTTGTCAAATGCAATCAGCACATCCAAAGCAAACCCTTTTATAAGGTCTAGTTTTCGAGATATTTGCATTCAAAGTTATTTTTTTGAGTTATGAAGGCTTGTATGACTTTGGATGCCTACAGTTCCGCAAATAAGGCTATGACGTCATTTTCGCTTGCAAAATGCTCAACTAGTTTTTCAGTAGCTATCCATAGCTGAAAACTAGAACATTCTAGGAAGTCTGGTTGCGGAGATATCTTAATTCAAAGTAAATCCATTAAAATCGATTTTTTTGAGTTTTGAAAGTTTGCATGACTTTGGATGTCTACAGTTCCACAAATAAGGCTCGGAAGGCCTTGCGGTTT
>CASGHW010000093.1:0-17222 GCA_949320155.1 Melangyna quadrimaculata
AGTATCATACCACCAGAAAGACTTACTGCAACACATACACCAGCTCCAAGTACAACACCAAGAAAACCACCAATCATTATGCCAGGCACCAAACTGCCTATCATAGCGCTTTCTTTTTTCGTATTAGCTTGTTTTTTCATACTTTTAATAAGCACTTCTTTTGTTTTTCCTTGAGCTAAATCTAAAGGAATTTTATTATCCGCGTTTTGTATCAAAGGATTTGCACTATATGCAACAAGAAGGGTGGTTATTTCTTCAGTTTTATTACCTATAACTGCATGATGTAGTAATGTATTTCCCTTTTCATCTTTAAAGTTTATATGAGTACGAAGTTCCTCATCTAGATTTCTTGTTGGGTTGTTTTTTGCATATATCCTAGATTGTATTGCTCCATCTAAGTATTGTATTACTTGTTCTAGTGATTGCTCGCCAGGATTTTGTATAAAATGAAGCAGAATTTCGTGTACTATCGCTTCCTTTGTAGTTTGTGGGCAGCGTAAAGCACATGCAAATGTGTCTTTATTAATAGTTATTTCTTTTTCTTTTCCAAGAAAATCTCTTAACTTCTCAATTCTACTTATACTGTTATTTTCGCTAGTAATTATCGATTGTAAAGCTTTTCTGTTATCGTCACCAGTCATGCTATCCTCCTTGGTTTGATTGCATTACTCATTAATAAATAATATAATAAATCCTGCTAAAAGTCAAGCAATTAATTAATAAGTTAATATAACCCTCCAAAAGGAGCTCCTTACTTTTTGTTCAGCATGTCCATTGGATCAGACTCTTTAAGCTTGCTGTTTGCTGAATTTATTCATCATAATAGCTATAATGTGCTATCGAAGTTCTCTGTAATCTTAGTTGGTTCTTCTAGAATATTCAAAATATCAGTTGCACAATAAACCCGATCTCTCTTTCCTTGAGAAGTTTGTGAAACGATGCCTAAATCTTCAAGCTTTACGATTGCTCTTTGGGCTGTTGTAAATACGACACCTAAGTTTTCAACCACTTTCCTTATAGTAAAGTAAGGGTTTACAGCGAGATACCTTACAATACCACTCGCAACTCCTTCAGTTTTAGAACTAACTTCAGTTTGCCAATTTGCAATCAAAATGTTAATTCGTTCTGCTCTTGACAATGCATCCAATGATTGCAGTACTACACCATTTAAGAAATAAGAGAACCAATCATGCCACGTGCCTCTGTTGCTTATATTGTAAAGTTGGTCATAATACTCACTTTTTGTAGCTTCAAAAAATGCACTTAAGTATAACAGAGGTAATGGTAATAATTTTCTTTCGATCAGAAGTAATGTTATTAATAAACGTCCAATACGTCCATTGCCGTCCAAGAATGGGTGAATCGCTTCAAATTGATAATGACATAGAGCTATATGTATAAGTGGGGGTAATGTTCTATCATGTAGAAACTTTTCAAAAGAGTCCAAGCAACCCATCAATTCACCTGGCATTGGTGGCACATATTTTGCTGTGTCTATTGTACATCCTGGGCTTCCAATCCAATTTTGCACTCGGCGAAATTCTCCTGGAGTTGCGTGAGAACCTCTTACACCTTGCATAAGTTTTCCGTGAATTTCTTTAACCAACTGAAGCGACAGTGGAAAAGATTGTAAACGTTTTAGTCCATAATCGAGCGCTGATATATAATTGCGTACTTCTTGTAAATCATCGGGATTGCGATCTACATTAGCACCTGCTTCTTGAGCCAAAATTTCACCAAGAGTTGCTTGAGTTCCCTCGATTCTACTTGAAAGAACTGCTTCACGTGCTACAAAGGGTCGTATGAGAAGATGAGGGTTAGGCAATTTAGCTTCTTCCCTGGATAACATACCCAAAATATGATCTGCTCTGGAAAGACTATTAACTAAATCATTGTCCCATTCAAATTTTGGTGGCAAGGGGTTAGGTATAAATGCCTGATAACCAGCGAATACTTTGCCTGATGGTGATCCTTTAATATACATTCATTCAACCTAGCACACTATTTTCATAGTATATATTATTTTCAAATAAAGTCAAAAATGAAAATAAGGCTTTATCTTATTTGCGTGCATGAAAATAAGAAACTCTCTTATTATTGATTTTGCTCAAAAACGAAAATAGAAGAAGCCTCTGAACTTTATATTACGTTTGCTTCAGTTATCCTGTTTTTCTGGAGAGCTGCTATAAAACTTCTGAGTGAAGTCACTTAATTTTTACACATCTATTGTAGAGTAAGAGGAGCAGAATTTGGGACAAAAATGCTAGCTGATGCTTGGACTTTACTGACACTTACACTACTTGAAACTATACTTAGTGTAGACAATTTAATTTTTATTTCTCTAGCAATAGATAAGGTACCAAATGCGCTGAGAGAAAGAGTGCGCCTTATGGGCCTTGGATTAGCACTATTAATGCGTTTTATAATACTATTTTTTACATCATCTATATTGTCAATGCAAAAACCCATATTTCACACTGCATCGCTAAATATTTCAGCAAGGGATTTACTTATGATCGCAGGGGGATTATTCCTTATTGTTAAAAGCTCTATGGAGTTATGGGATGACATCTTTGTATGTAAGAAAAATAAAAAGAAAGCAAACGTTAAATCAAAATTTTTTTTAGTTGTGCTACAAATTATATTAATAGATTTAGTTTTTTCAGTTGATTCGATATTAACTGCTATAGCATTAACTTATAACATGGTAATAATTGCCACAGCGTTTACATTTTCCATGCTAGCAATGCTGTTTTTATCAAGTTATACCGCCCAGTTAATCAAATCTAACCCAGGCTTAAAAGTAATTGCTATCTTATTTATTTTACTTGTCGGTGTGTACCTCATACTTCATGGATTTCATGTAGAATTACCAAAAGAATATTTGTATTCTTCATTTATGTTTGCACTGCTTGTGGAAGTTATAAGCAAAATAAAGAAAATTAACCGTCATACCGCGATTCACACACACATTCGCGGTATCTCTAGATCCCGCTAACAAGCAGCGGGATGACGGGCTTATCGTCATGTTGCCGCAAATCGTCATCCCGCCACGGTATCTCTTAGCCGCTAACACGTAGCGGGATGAAGAGCTTATCGTCATGTTGCCGCAAATCGTCATACCGCGATTCATTCGTGGTATCTCGGCATAGATTCCGCTAACTAGTAGCGGAATGACGGTTGTCAGAGTGTCATCCTAGTGCCCCTACGATGTCATCCCAGTGCTTGACACTGGGATGGCTTTGTTGCATAGCACCTTAAGCAGTGATGGTTTACGACAAATTTATGTAATGATTTCAAATTTAGCCATACCAATATCAGTGAATTTGTTGAGCAAATAGCACTTAATTAGTAATTCTTTTTCACGATTTACTTCAGATTTATTCCTAAAGCTAAATCCAAATACTTGCTTCAACCTTGAGAAAAATCCTTCTATGTAAGATCTCTTTCCATAAATTGCTTCCTTTTTCCACTCTTTTACACCATCTTGTCCATATAATTTTATTAACCTAATAGCAGCATTTCTGTCAGACATATAATCTATTTTTGAATGTTCTGCTGCATCCTTTTTTGGTAGAACTTTTGTCTTTATATCGTATTTCTTACACAATTTATAAAGTTTGTGCCTATCGTATGCCCTATCTGCATATAATGCTTTTATTTTGTGCTGAAAATTAACTTCTTCAAGCAAATCGCAAGCTCCATAGTGGTCAGAGTAGACGCCATTACTGTATCTTGCAGCTATAGCTTTTTTACTATTCACACTTAACATAACATGTAACTTTCTTACTTGCTCGTAGCTTCGGTACTTTCTATCTGCACTGTTTTCCTTACTGTGGCCAGTAGTGTTACTGTAAATGCTGATACTTGTGCTATCTATGATAATTTCAATATTTTCCATGTTGCTTTTATCAACCCTGCAATCATTTATCTTAATATTAAGTTTTTTAAACCTTCTTGATGCTTGTGAATAGCTGATAACTGCCAATTTTTTTCCTATTTGTTGCAGATATCCTTTTATAAACCCCACCGTTTGTCTTAAACCAATTCTAAAAAGATTGACAATTATATGCACCAAAATTACGACTTTATCACTGTAAATATAGTTGCCGCCCTGCATTTTTGGACTATTTTCATACCAATTTTCGATAGCTTCATCGATGTAACGAAAAATATTTCCCCTTTTTTTAAGGAATTTGTTATATTCGTTTTGGTTACTGACTTTCATTTTCTTTGGCATATTTTTTCTTCAACAGTTAAATGGTTATTTATAATGAATTTTGTCAGTAGCCACCAGATTTTTTCGGTTGCTATGCAACAAAGCCCACTGGAATCCAGCCTTTCTGCAACCTCATCGAAAACGTTGTAACCACTTTCTATGCTAGTTTGCTTGTGAGCAAGCAAACTTTCCTGGATCCCAGTGTCTGGGCACTGGGATGACACCCTACTAGCGGAAGTTACTCTCAAATGTTTGTTCATGTTAGCTACAAACATTAAGAAATTTACCAAGTAAAAAAAAAGGCAAAAGAAGCCCCGTGGTTATTATCCGCTTTAAAATATTGGCGTTTTTTATGTTTTAAACGCTTGACAAGCGAGATTCAGCTGCTTTTAATTGCAACTAACCTACGCTGCAAATGTTTAAGAAATTTACTAAGCAGAAAAAAAGACAAAGAATCCCCGAGTTAGCTAGTCTTTTACTATCTCTGTCGAGTATTGGCATTTTTTGATGTCTTGTAACGCTTTATAAGCGCGTTCAGCTTATTTAGATAAAAATCTAGATGTAGATGAAGTTTTGTAAAGACATACAGTATCTATATACTGCAAAAAATTGAACATAAGACGCCGATACATTAAGTAATCCTTACCTTTTAATCTGGAGATTGGCGAAAGCAAATACAATAGCTTCAGTTTCATGATAAGGGCGCTGGCGGAGTTTGTCAAGTAGGTTTTTATGACTTAAAAAGCCAGTGTCAAGCACTGACCACTTTTGCTTCAATATTTGCACATTAGCCACGCCCCTAAACAGATACGTGTGTCTCTTGACCAAAAAAGCCAATAATATTTTCTTTCACTTCTGTGCTATCTGTCATGTTATTTACTCTCACACGAAATTCAGATGAGCATTGAAGCCCGCTACTGTACCAACCTATGTGTTTGCGGGCCATCTTTATCCCCGTGTCATTTCCATAGTACTCAAGAATATTATCGTAATGCTCAAGTATGATGCTTAATCTCTCTGAAGCTGTTGGCTCAGAAGTTTTACTTCCACTGAGAAAGTGCATTGCTTGATTAATCAGCCAAGGTTTACCGTAGGCACCACGACCTATCATCACTCCGTCTGCTCCGGATTCTTTAAGAGCACTTTGAATATCACTCAAGTTTTTAATATCGCCATTTACTATAACTGGAATTTTCACTTGCTCTTTAACATTTCTAACGAATTTCCAATCTGCTTGACCGTTATAGAGCTGCGCTCTTGTCCTTCCATGCACAGTAATCATTTTTGCCCCTAAGTCCTCTGCGATTTTTGCTAAACGTGGAGCATTGCGATTTTCATCATTCCATCCGGTGCGCATTTTCACTGTAACTGGCACATTCACTGCTTTGACTACGGCCTCAATTATCTCAGCGGCTTTTTTCTCATCGCGCATTAGTGCTGATCCTGCATAACCGTTTACAACTTTTTTAACAGGACAACCGAAATTTATATCTATTATTTTTGCACCCATATCCTCATTGAGCTTTGCAGCCTCTGCCATTACATCCGGCTCGCATCCAGCAAGCTGCACAGCAGTTAATTCATCGACTTTTGCTTTTTGCAGACTCTGGCGAGTTTGCATAATCATTGCTCTGCTTGCAATCATTTCTGAGACTAACAAACTTGCACCAAGTTTCTTTACAATACTTCTGAACGGATAATCAGTCACCCCAGACATTGGAGCTAAGATTACCGGGGAATCAATCGTCAAACTTCCTATTTGCAGGGGCATGAATTATGTTGATTTTATAATTTAATTACATTATAGAGCAAAAAGATGATGATTTATCTAAAGATGAAACACTGCTAGTTCTGAAAGAAGGTGTTATTTCTTTCAACTCGGCTCTCTCATAATGACCAGGTTTTAAATATATTGTTTCGCGTTTTTTGTTACCCCATAACTCGTCGTTTAGTTTATAACTTTCATGACAAAATACTTGATTTAGCTGATCATCATTTATCATTTGTGGATCTGGCTCAAACTCCTCGTGCTTCTCGTTGTTATTGTCTTTATAATAGACATTAATTTTAATGTTAGCTAAAGAAGCTAAAATAGGAATTTCTTTGATAAAAATATAATAGCACGGATTATTTATTGCTTCTAAATAAGCTTTGTAAAGTTCAGGGTTATGAAGAAATGAATTTGTAATAACATCACTATTGTATTTTGTTTTGTAAATCTCTTCATCAAAATTATCTGGATCAAGAGCTTCTGCATATTCTCTTAGATCGCTGATAGCCTTATCATGCGATACATTAAAATTTCTAATAATTCTACCTACTAGCTCTCCAACCTTATCTCTAGCATTTCTAGTCTTTTCATTTGTCTGTTCAACCAGCTTCTTTATTTCTTCTGACCTCCTAGTTAGATCTCCTGGCTTGTTTAAAAACATATTAAAAAGCGTTTCTAGATGCCCTCTTAGAAGATCTGGCATACTCGAATCATCCAAAGATGTAAATTGACTTAAAAATTTGTGCCATTCCATTCTCATATCTTGTGCTTTTTCAGCCTTATATTGACCAGAGCTATTATCACCAAATACAGCATGGAAAAAGCAGTTACCGTCCCCTACAGTATTATATGTTTTAACTTTTGTTTTTTGAGTTTGCTCACTTTCTGAATCTGAACCATGACCACTATCATCTAACGAAGCACTGGAACTTCTACGACTTCTATTCTCTGGGCTTTCTGTGCCATCTGGTACAATACCACTATCCCTATCAGGAGTTTTCGGTCTTGCTTGCTTTTCTGGAGTCTTGCCTTGCAAATCTTGTGGTTCTGTATCTTTTTCTTCACTCTTTTCCCCCTTTGAAGCTCCTTTTCCATTTCCATTAATATAGTTCTTCGCTAATTTGTATGCTGTTGTAAGAACTACTCCCATTATAATCCAAATCACAGGATGAGAAATTAGCATAGCAAGTGGAAAGGTCAATAGAGGGGATCCTATTACCGCTCCTAAACAGCCAGCAGCGAATGTGGCTGCTAGGCATACACAAGTAGCGCAGATAACAAATTTCCCACCAGCAAAGTAAGTGCTCTCTTTAAATTGATTATATTTTTCTGTGATGCCCAACATACTATATCCTATGAACGCTAAGTTAATTAAATTTTAACAAATTCTAACAAAAAAATCAACCATAATAATTTTAGTAGTATGAGAAAATATTGAATATTAAGAGCTTTTGAAGTACAGTAATAATGTTAGTAATAGCACAATATATGCATGATATAGAATATATACGCAAAAACCCTAAAGGATTTGAAAAGGCAATGAAAAGCAGGGGGATAAGAGAGTTTACTGCAAAAGAGGTATTAGAAATTGATCACGAGAAAAGGTCATTAACCACTAAATTGCAAGATTTAAATAGGCAGCGCAATGAAATCACAGAGGAAATAAAGAAGCTTAAAATGAGCAAGAGCCCTTGTGAAGAGCAAATAGAGTTGTCAAAAGACATCACGAATGAGATAGAGGCAATTAGCTTAAAAGAGCAAGCAGAAAAGGATAAGTTAGTGAATGTTTTATCTAACTTGCCAAATATTTCTGCGCAAGATGTGCCAATAGGCGCAGATGAGAACTCTAATTTAGAGGTGAGAAGATATGGAGGAAAAAGACAGTTTGATTTTACAGCAAAATCTCATTATGAACTCGGAGAAAAATTAAATTTGATGGACTTCGAACAAGCGGCAAGAATTTCCGGATCAAGATTTGCGATATTAAAAGGACAGTTAGCTAAGCTTGGACGAGCGCTAATAAATTTTATGCTTGAAATGCATGTTAATGAATTTGGCTATACTGAGTTGTACCACCCGACTTTGGTGAAAAACGAGGCGATGTATAACGTTGGTCAGCTACCAAAATTTTCTGATGACTCATATTTAACTACCGATGAATTAAGATTAATTCCCACAAGTGAAGTGGTTTTAACAAATTTAGTTGCTGACAAAATAATGGAAGAAAAAGAACTGCCTATTCGCTTTACTGCATATTCGGAGTGCTTTCGTAAAGAAGCAGGTAGTGCAGGTCGCGATACCAGGGGCATGATAAGGCAACACCAATTTGGTAAAGTGGAGTTGGTAAGCATCACAACTGAAGACCAATCAAACGATGAACTTGAGCGCATGACGAGTGTTGCTGAAGAGATATTAAAAAAATTAGAATTGCCATACAGAGTAATGCTGCTTTGCAGTGGCGATATGGGTTTTACTGCACAAAGGACTTATGACATAGAGGTATGGTTACCTGGGCAAAATAAATATAGAGAAATATCAAGCTGCTCAAATTGTGGTGCATTTCAAGCAAGAAGGATGAACGCTAAACACTCTTCAGAAACTGATAAAAAGATAAAAAAATATGTTCACACTTTAAACGGCTCAGCTTTAGCTATAGGAAGAACGATTATTGCCATAATGGAGAATTATCAAAATTCCGACGGATTGATTACAATACCAAACGTGTTGCAAAAATACATGAGTAATGATACTGTTATAAGCAAATAATAATTTTGACATATAGAAAAGCGAGGAAATAAAGATGAAGGTTCTGGTTATAGGTTCTGGTGGACGTGAGCACGCTCTACTTTGGGCTCTAAAAAAATCTCCTATCTTGACTGAGTTATATGTAACTCCTGGTCGCCCGGCAATGGAAAATTTGGGAGTTCTTGTGGATGTAAATATTCAAAATTCAGTGGATGTTACACAATTTTGCAAGAGAGAAAATATAGAGTTGGTTGTTATTGGTCCAGAACAACCAATAATTGATGGGCTTGCTGATGATTTAGTTGCAGAGGGAATAAATGTTTTTGCTCCGAGTCAAGCAACTGCAAAGCTTGAGGGATCAAAGTCTTTCACCAAGGGACTATGCAAGCGATATGGCATACCAACTGCCAAGTATGAGTGTTTTGTTGATGAAGGATTAGCTAAAGATTTTGTACGTAGCAATAAAATAAAGTTTCCACTTGTAGTGAAAGCAAATGGAATTGCGGCAGGGAAAGGCGTGATGATATGTTGCGCAGAAAACGAAGCTTTTTCAGCAATAGATTCAATGCTAGTGGAGAAAAATTTTGGTGAGTCAGGCGAAGAAATAATCATAGAAGAGTTTTTAATTGGAGAAGAAGTAAGTTTTTTTGCTCTTGTTGATGGGTTGAAAGTAGTAACTCTTGGGTGTGCAAAAGATTATAAGAGAGTTGATGAAAGTAATGAAAGCCAAAATACTGGAGGCATGGGATCGTACTCATCACCTTCAATTATAAGTAAGGACATGGAGCAAAAAATTATCCAAAAAATAATATACCCTACAGCTCAAGCATTGGTTAACATGGGTACGCCTTATAAGGGAGTACTCTTTGCTGGTTTAATGATTTGCAGAGATGGCCCAAAACTTCTCGAGTATAACGTTAGATTCGGTGATCCAGAAACGCAATCTATATTACCTAGATTTGATTCAAATTGCGATTTGTTAAAATTGATGTTGTCAGCTGCAGAAGGAAAGTTAAATGTCAAAATGGTGGAGCTTAATAACAAATCTACAATTTGTGTAGTTGTTGCAAGTAAAGGCTATCCGGGTGATTATCAAAAGGGAGAAGTAATTAAGGGATTAGATAAAATTGAAAGCATTCCTGGTATATTGGTGTTTCATGCTGGTACTAAATTAGATGAGAGTGGTAATTGGGTTTCAGATGGCGGAAGAGTGCTAAATATAGTAGCAGAAGGGAGCACTATAGAGGAAGCCAAAAGTAAGGTGTACTCAGCATTAAATTTTTTAGAATGGCCAGGGGGTTTCTTCAGATATGATATTGGTAGTTAATGTTAGCTGTCGGTTAGCGGGTGGCTCACAGAAACGAAAAACTTCCTTGACAAACTCCGCCAGCGCCCTTATCATGAAACTGAAGCTATTGTATTTGCTTTCGCCAATCTCCAGATTAAAAGGTAAGGATTACTTAATGTATCGGCGTCTTATGTTCAATTTTTTGCAGTATATAGATACTGTATGTCTTTACAAAACTTCATCTACATCTAGATTTTTATCTAAATAAGCTGAACGCGCTTATAAAGCGTTACAAGACATCAAAAAATGCCAATACTCGACAGAGATAGTAAAAGACTAGCTAACTCGGGGATTCTTTGTCTTTTTTTCTGCTTAGTAAATTTCTTAAACATTTGCAGCGTAGGTTAGTTGCAATTAAAAGCAGCTGAATCTCGCTTATCAAGCGTTTAAAACATAAAAAACGCCAATATTTTAAAGCGGATAATAACCACGGGGCTTCTTTTGCCTTTTTTTTCATTTGGTAAATTTCTTAAATATTTATAGCTAAACGACAACCGTCATCCCGCTACGTGTTAGCGGATGAGATACCGTGACGGTATGACGTAGAATTGCTGTCATCCCGCTACTTGTTAGCGGCTGAGATACCGCGAATGAATCGCGGGAAACCTTTCTTGGGTTAGTTATAGACAGAAAATGCAAGAATTTCAGAATGATCTGCCTGGTTTTTTATCTAAGTAATACCACTCCCTTTAGCCTCTCTATATTTGCTGAACAACTAAAAAGGGGAGGGGAGTGGCTATAAAATAGTTACACTACATGAACTCATCAGGTGAGTGATAATGATCTGATAAGTGATCTCTAACATCGTGACCTAACTTATCCACATCAGGTTTAAGCAAAGAAAGATTGTCATCGGATTGTTCTTCTGATAAGTTAAGCAAAGAAAGATTGTCATCAGATTGTTCTTCCTCTTTAGACCCAAATAACCATGAAAAGAATGACGAGATAGAATCAGTAATGGATTTAATTGCTGAAAAAATATTGGATAAGAAGTTACTGGGTTGCTGAGTATCCTCTTCGGGTTCTTTTCCTTCTGTATGATCTACTTCATCCACATCTTGTTCAGGTTTACTTCTGCTTATAAGTATCTTATCTAACCAGTCGGACATATTCTTGTCTGGATTATGAAAATACATTTGACTTATCTCCTTATTTTCATCAATAGAAATTACTACAGTTGTATTCTGACTTAATTGCCCTTCATTAATGAGCGATTCATGAGAGTTCTTAATGTCTTTGATAAATTGAAGTTTTTCTTCTTCTGCTGAAAGATAACCATTGTGTTGTATATCATAATTGGTTCCTTTATATTTAAATTGAAACATCCATCCACGGTCGTTATATTCATCTACACCCATCTGCTTGCAAATAGCTTTATAATTTTTTTCTTCTACCTAAAGTCCAATTGCATTTGCCATCAGCTGACTATTTACCTGGTCCAATTCCCTTACTTTTGTTGGGGAAAACTTGAATTGAAATACGTGACCCAATTCATGGGCTAAAACATTATCCATATAAGCATTTTTATAGCACATCAGGCTTTCTTCAGATGCCATTCCCCCAGAATTATCAATCATACTCTGATGTCCAGCAAATCTCGGAATTAGAGCACCATATTTCCTATAATCATCTTTATTATTAAAAATATAGATCTGTACAGCTCCTGGTCTATCAATACAAAACTTTGCTTTATATGCATCATAAGCACTTTGGATATCCATTTTTACTTGATCTTGCTCGCGTTGTGATAGGCTATCAAAATTTATGGTGAAATCTAGATCTTTACACCTATAGTTGAATTGATTAGGCAGCACATCTTGTAATCCTGCGTATTTTGTATTCTCATCAAAGTTTCTTGATTGTGCAGTTTTATATAAATTATTATAGTATGTAATAGAGTTTCCGTTAGGCAACTTAGGTATCTGTGCGATCGTTCTTCCATAGTTATCGTAGAAAGAAATGTCAGAATTACCAATCCTAAAATCCGTTATAGATTGCCCACAAGTACCATCGTTTGCACAATCGTGATGGTCAGTCTTCTTATCAGACCATGCGTTGATGTATTTTCCCATTTTGATACCTCACTACCAAACCTTACTATATTATTATCTTGGTAAAAATCATAATAATTCGTTAACTTGTATTTTAAATCTGTATATCAAATGTACTTTTCTCATAAAGTGCCAATTGTGAAGCTAATGAATTTTATTTGTTTAAAATTTTGCTGAAATAGCTCTTTTTATACTATGTTTTATATAGCTAAACTGACTTAGATTTACCGACAATTTGAAAAACGACAAATTCGTCATTCCGCTACTAGTTAGCGGAATCTATACCGCGAATGAATCCACAGCTGTACGAACATTGCAATTAGCAGGTAATTTGCGCAACAGACGGTGTCATCCCAGTGCTCCGACACTGGGATCCAGCCTTTCCATAATCATCAAAAACGTCGTATTTTAACATAAAACAGCTACTTTTATACTCACCAACTTAATAAAATTCCTGGATGCCAGTGTCAAGCACTGGCATGACACCCTAGTGGTAGGCTCAAATCACAATGTTCGTACAGTTGTGGAATGAATCGCGGGATGACGATAACCTCGTCATCCCGCTACTTGTTAGCGGCTGAGAGATACCGCGTCGGTATGACGTAGGAAAACCTTTCTTGGGTTAGCTATATTATGTGATTTTATTTTTAGCGTTGCTTCTTATGTTATGTGATTTTATATTCCATAATATATATTATGTAATTTTCGATACTAATAAAACTATTTCCCAACCTTTCAAACAGCAACTTGTTGAACCTCCAGATTAGCACTTAAGAAGAAGTGTTAAAGTATCTCTTTAAGTATTATATATTAGTATTTAGAGATCATATTTATTATAGATCTTAAAAGTACTCATAACGCGTAAACTATGATACTGTCTGAGCAGCACTCGCTACTTTGTTTGAGTCTGGTTCATCTAGTTTATTACTAGGTTTTAATACTGCATATGTAATGCCACCAGCAACAATCCCTACTGCCAGCGCAGCAGCTACAGCTATACCAACTAAAGCCAATATTGGTAATTGAACACCAGCAGCAAAACATCCACCGAAAGCTATTAATCCAGCTATAATACTAGAAGCACCACCAACTTTCATTGCTTTATCAGTTGCCATGCTTCTTTCAATTTTATAAATTTTGTCTAGTATATTCTGATCTTCTAATCTACTTTTAATGTTTGCACGATCATTTTTATCCATAAACTTCAAAATAGTTTTAGTTTTTTCTTCCCAATCATTAGAATCTAGAACAGCTTCAAATAGTGTTACAGTATGTTCCGTACCATTTGAGAGCCTCATATGCATATCTGTATTAAGAACTTCTTCTAATATACCTTCCTCTTTAGCTGCATCTAAAACAGTTTTAGTTCTTTCTTGCCAATCATGCGAACGTAAAGCACAGGCAAGCAGTGTTATAGTATATTTTTCATCTCTTGAGCAATGCTTTATATACATACTTGTATAAGTAAGAACTTCTTTTAAGATACCTTTCTTTTTAACTGCATCTAAAATAGCTTTAGTTTTTTCTTGCCAATCACGCGAACTTAAAGCAGCGCCAAGCAGTGTGTAAAACCCTATCTCATCATAAGTTACATACATATCTTGCCGAGTAAGAACTTGCAGTAACTCATCTCCTGATACTTCTGTTAAAATGTCAGGTATACGTATATAAGCTCTGTCATTGATTGCTTCCCTTAACTGGAAATGTACCATCTGTAATCTTTCATTTACCATATACTTACCTAACATAAAAACTTAAGCTTAATTATTCATATTTTAACAAAAAAATCAACCGGAGTGGCATCACATATCACATACACTCAAACAAGAAAAGGCGCTCAGGTATTCATCTTTTTTTTCAACAACTAATATTCTTGTTTTTTTAAGCACTCTATCTATATTCAATCCTTTGCCTTCTTCTCAATATACCTACATATCAGAATGGACAATTCATATAGAATCAGCATAGGTATTGCAAGCCCTACTTGGCTTAATACATCAGGTGGAGTTAAGATTGCAGCAATAATAAAAATTACCACTATTGCGATTCTACGTTTATTTGACAAATTTTGTGTAGTGAGTAACCCTACTCTCACCATCAATGTGAGTATTACTGGAATTTGAAATGCAGTGCCAAATGCAAACATAAATTGGAGAACAAGCTCTAAATATTCGCTAACTGATGGCATAAACTCTATCGGTATATCGAAGGATTTACCACTGTGTTCGAAGTTGATAAAAAACTTCCAGGCTAAAGGAAATATATAGTAATAGACTACAGTAGCTCCCGTTACAAATAAAACCGGTGTTGCAATTAAGTATGGCAGCAACACTGCCCTTTCACTTTTATATAACCCAGGTGCTAAGAACATATAGAATTGCCATGCAAACAAAGGAAAAGAGAGCAAAAGTGCACTCATTACAGCAACCCTAAGATATACAAAAAATGCCTCTGTTAAGTCTGTGTAAATTAAAGAAAAACCTTCGCTACCTTTTGTTGCTTCTATTAAAGGTGCAAGTAAAAAACGGTATATATTTTCCTTAAAGTAGTAACAAAAACCAAAAGCAACGCAAAAAAATAGAAAGCAAAAGATAACTCTTTTTCTGAGTTCCCCAAAGTGCTCATAAAAAGAGGCATATTTGTTCGAGTTTTCATTCATACTTTACTATGGCTCAATAATGCTATGTCTAACATTCTCAGCGAAAAAGCCCACTCATTGTCATACCACGCTGCAACTCTACAGATGTTGCCTGTAACATATGTACCAGTTGAATCCACAATTGCACTATAAGGGTTATGCACAAAGTCTATTGAAACTAAAGGTTCCGCACATACAGAAAGCACATTGCTTGCTGCATCCTTAAACATTTCATTTATTTCTTTAACGGTCGCTTTCTTATCAGTCGTAAATTTAAAATCAACCATAGAAACATTGCTAACCGGAACTCTGACGGCAGTGCCATCTAGCTTTCCCTTTAATTCAGGAATTATAGAACCAATTGTTTTTGCTGCCCCGGTTGTAGTTGGCACCATAGATAGTCCGCAAGCCCTTGCCCTGCGCAAATCTTTATGATTACCATCAAGAACATTTTGATCATTCGTGTAGGCATGTATAGTAGTCATAAAACCGCTTTTTATACCTAGATTGGAGTGTAGAACCTGCACAATTAGAGCCAGGCAATTTGTAGTGCAAGAACCTGCTGATATCACTTTATGCTCTTTTTCGAGCATATCGTTATTCACACCGTAAACTATAGTGACATCAGCATCCGGAACTGGAGCAGAGACAATTACTTTCTCTGCATTGTGCCTTATTGCTTCTTCACGCTTGTTAAATGCACCAGTACATTCAAGTATTACATCAACATTCCAAGGAATATTTTCAGGGCTCTGTTCTCTATATAAAGAAAATTTTCTGCCATTTATAGATAGCCAATTTTGAGACTCATTAAAATCAATATCACCACTGAATTTGCCATGAACAGAATCATATTTAATCAAATGTGCATGCTGCTCAGCACCGAGCGATCCGTTCACTGCTACAACTTCTATCTGCTTGCTATATTTTTCCACTTCATGGATAGCGCGCAGAACACTTCTTCCTATTCTACCCAGACCATTAATTCCTACACGAATAGTCATCTCTTCATTCAAAAAATTTAATTATAGAGGATATCGCTTGATATTTCATTCTATTCTTTTGACTGCTAATTGGCATTTTATTCCTTAATACATTAATTATTTATCTTGATTAGATAACTATAGTACCATATTATTTAACTAAGTATTTAAATATTAATGGTAATTATTATGGATTTAGAAAACTTACAACAAGAGTTGCTTGAAATAATTCTTCTCATAACTGCAGAAAGTAGTGAAGAAGAAGTAAGAAGTATGCAAGATCGAGCATTTAAGATTATCGATGAATTAAGAGATCATATTAATGATAATATAGGAATGAATGATAATCTGAGAATGCCAACTTTAGACTGGATTGCCTTTTGTGATATTCACGATGGTGTAAGGTTAAATAACAGATCGTTGTTAGACTTAGAAGATGCTGTAAAAAGTATCGGAGGGAAAACTTCACAAGAGTTAGGGCAAGTACGTGAGATTCCACGGCAAATGAATAATCTTGGATTAGCGGAAATTGTAGCACAATATCAGGCGCACATGAGAGAAAGAGAAGAGAGAAATTTAAGGATTATCAACTCAATTGGAATATTCGGTGTAACATTCTTAGGAGCTAATCTTGGAGAATCAGAAGTAGGTGAAATTATTGGGGCAACACTTGGAGGATTGTTATCCATGCCAATGATGGTTATGTTACCAGCGGCACTGGCATCAATATTTGTACGCGGAGGGCATATTACATCAAGAGAAGTAACACAAGAGATAATACGCCCAATGAGTGAACCGATGGCTGGATTATCAGCAGCTTTAGGAGCAGGCACGACAATGTTACTTAGTAGCATAGCTGAAACAAATATGGGATTTGGAGAATCATTAAGATCTAGTCTTATAGCTGCGACTGGAGCTGGAATTGGTGCTGCATTGTCATTGGCTTTTATTAGAAGAGCGTTTGCTAATCGTTCTGTTGTTCCTGCAAATTTGGAAAATGTTGCCACTGAACAACCAAATATGCAAGGACAGAATATATAGCTCTTTCCTACTTTCTCCTTTATCGTTATCCCAGTGTTGTGACACTGGGTGTTCCGCTATTTTTGTATTTTGTGGCTAAGCAAAGGATATTATTTTGATGCTAATTGGCATTTTATTCCTTAATATATTAATTATTTATCTTGATTAGATAACTATAGTACCATATTATTTAACTAAATATTTAAATATTAATGGTAATTATTATGGATTTAGAAAAATTAAAAAACTTACAACAAGATTTGCTTGGAATAATTTATCTCATAGTTGCAGAAGCTAGTGAAGAAGAAGTAAGAAATATGCAAGATCGAGCATTAAAGATTATCGATGAATTAAGAGATCATATTAATGATGATATAGAAATTAGTGATAATCTGAGAATGACAATTTTAGACTGCATTGTCTCTTGTGATAGTCAAAATGGTGTAA
>CASGHW010000094.1:0-84398 GCA_949320155.1 Melangyna quadrimaculata
TGCCTCTTCCAGTCTGCGTTTAAAGTTGGTATTTTATAGAAAAAACTTCTTAATTAGATTTCCTTCTAATGTTCCCAATGATGGTGTAAGTTTATTTGTGTTTTCCATTTTAATTTATTTTTGAATTACACTTTTCTCACTTAACTTTTTCGCAATCGGTGTCTTTAGTCCCGATAACATTCACTGTCAGCCGTAAAGTACGCTTTTCAAAATAATATATTGAAAGGTGATTACTTAATTTTCTTTGCTTAATAGCTATTGAGAAAATTTCACCAATCAAAATTGATTTTATTACTTTGGTTTTATTATTTTTAATTTTCTTCGCTTCACTGACGATTTAGAAAATAAAAATAATCCGGCTCGAATGACCAACTGTTCATAAATCCCTTACTTCTGGTGGGGCGAAATTTATAAGCCGCGAGTAAAATAAAAAAAGAGTTGTATGCTCTTTTTAGTGTCTTTATTTTAACTAAATTATTTTTATCTTAACCTACGCTTATATACAATTTTCTACATACCGATAACGATAAGTGTAATGATAACTGAAAACAAACATACAGAAATTCCGAATCCAAGTTCAGATAACGCTTGCGATGGGAATTCGTGTGCACTCACATTAATCTGTTTGTTATCCTAAACAAACACAATTTGAATCATTATTATCACTCATCGTTATCTTCCGAGTGTTCAATGTATTTTGAACAAAGAACGACCTACACACCTTGACCATTATCAATCAAATACTAATAGACAGAAGTGGTAAAAGTCATACTTACTCCGAAATGGAGTTAAAAGAACCAAGCTTCATGAACTGATTGACTAAAAGCTATATGATATTATTAAAGATTTAAACTTTTAACTTGCACCCAACGCACATGCATAGTTATTTGTCTAGTTTTTTTCACATTCACAAACCCTAGAGTTGAACAATTTGTTTTAAAATTAAATCACAAAACATTGTGTAAATTCACAAACGCATCACTGCGCAATCACTTTCTGCAAAACGTTCATAAATTACATCAAACCGGCATCATTTTTTTTTAATAAGTGTTCATGTGATGAAAAATAGTGCTGATTAATTAGGAATGCGCAGATTAGTTACCCGATAAATGAAAATACGTCCGACTACTTTGATGATTCAATAGAGAAGGGAAGTTTATTATGACAATTGTATTTCAACATAAACATAAATGTTAAAAAAGGAGCCAAGTTCTTCTATATACAAAAACCTTTGCGTAACAAGTCAGCCGTAAAAAGGAGTGAGATCTAAAAGTACGCCAAGTTATAAGTTTATTAATGTTAAATTTATCAAGTGTTTTAAGTAGAGTTATGTATATGGAAGTTCCTTAAAACTATCAGAGAAATCTGATATTTAATGATTACTGACTTAAATTGAGTATGTATGACCTTTTTTTTATAAATTTCATTATTAATTAGTCTCAACAATATGGACATTATGTTATTATTATTTTCCATTTTATTTTGTTGTTTAAATGAAAGCTTCCACTTTTATAATGGCGAGAAAAAATCACTTCTTACGAACTATTATGTTTAAGCTTAAAAGCCTTAATTTTAATTTTTTTTTCCTATACAGCCCTAACAGTTTTCATAAGCCAAAATCAATTTCAATTATGTATCCACTTTAAGGCTTTAAATTTAAACTGAAATATTATAAAGTTCCATAAGTTCTTTTTGCTATAAATATTTGTACAACAACCTTCAAAAATTCCCTTTCCTGTATACACTTGCGCTCATGCTAATTGGAGAATCAAAGTTCTCCAATTAGTTAAGAATTGTTTGGATTCCAAAATTAATTATTACATATACACCAAGAGCTATAATAACTGCGCTACTACTGCCACCTCCAACATAGTAAGTAAAAACAAACTATGCTTTCTAGTAGGTCACGAGGCAGCTTTGTCCAACGCCTTCGAGCGATACGATATTATAAACCTCCATACTCGTATATACTCTGCTTTTCCATTCATTTTATGAAAATGTAGGTCCATACTTACGCCTCTTAAATATTTCATTTTCGTTCTATAAAATTAAATATTCACATCATTTCATTTTGAGGACACAACATAATCCACTTCACCATCATCAGCTTGACGGTTCACGGAATCATTTCTACACGAAGGAATGGTTCTTTGGGCGGGTTCTGGTAAGACACAGTGTTAATTTGTTTGCCTACGTAAACCATCAAACACGACTAGTGTTGGGTAGATATAGCCTCTCTCAGTTAATCCTATACACAAGGACGATGATTTTATATTTGATCCTCCGAAGCTGAACGAATTATAGATAAATCAATAAAATGTTTGTTGTTTTTGGTTTCCAGTTTGAAGTTGTTTTCGTAATAATTATTTCTTATAGAAACAACGTTTTTGAATTTTTATAAGGATTATCTATAAGAAATAGGAAAGGTTTTGTTATTTGCGAAAATTATATTTACAAAATTGGCAATTTGTAATGAAAAGCAATTTTTAAATAATAATTTCAATCTATCCCAAGGTTGATTGCACTCTGTGTTAATAGCACAGGCAAAATGTACAAAAAAGTGGCAAATCTGCCAAAAAAATCCAAGTGAGGGTTTTTACATGCAATTGTCTTTATTTTGGCATAATAAATACTGTCGCGAAAGTCCATTACCATATCGTGTGCGATTCAATTAATTACCCAATGTTAAACGTCGAAAATATCAGTTTTTCGCATAAAACTCGGAAACGGTAAGTGCTATCGAAAAGTGTCTCATGCAAAACTTGTAGATTATGTCCTCCGCAAAAAAAAAAAGTTATTTCTTACGACCTACCGTTAAGAAGATATCGACATTTCAAGAAACGTAAAATGTCAGAAATGGTCGTTTTTCACGTATAACTCCTGAACGGTTCAAATTTTTGAAAACATCTGAATACAAAGTTTGTACATTATGTGAATCCCTACAAGAAAACATTTTTAAGTTAAAATTTCCGTTTTTTTTTTTTTAATTTTTACCCTTAAAAGCACAAGTTGTCGAAAAAAATCTTTCCCTCAGTTTAACCCTTTCGGAACGGATGTGGTACAATTCCATATAAATATTCTTTGTCTTATACCATTCCGTCCCGAAATGAATAAATATCATAACATTCTCTTCAAAAAAAATATGACTATTTTTTCAATACGAGTCATAAGTAGTAAGATATTGCTACTACAATAGTATCATCTGTCAAAAATAAAACGGTTTTTCTCATTAGGACTGGCCACGAGACGAAAAAAGTCTCGCTTTCGATCTCGGTCTCGTATGACGAGACTGAGACGAGACAAGACGAGACTGGCTTTTAAACAACCGAGACGAGACTGTATATTTGGGCGGAAATTTACGGAGAGTCTAATAAATTAAAAAATCCATTCTGGCAATGGCACAGTGGATATAGTGTTTGACTGCTAACCTGGACGTGTGGGTTCGATCCCCAGTCTTGGTAGCATTCTTTTCTATATTCCCCAACTTCAACTGGATGCCACCCGTGGAATTTAATGAGATAATTAACATCTAATTCTTAATCCACTGTGCCAACAAAAATCTTTCCTTTCCCTCTATTCCTTATAACTATTGCTGTGCATTGCATTTAAAAGACCTGAGGTCTTACAGGCATATAGTTAAAATTATTATTATTATTATTATTATTATTATTTATTTTCTTCTACACCTATTCAAACTATAATCGAGAATATTTCGTTCCAATAATCAACAGGTTGTCTGGAAATCGTATTTTTCGGAGACGAGACCGAGACGAGACTTAATTATACGAGACCGACACGAGACCGAGACGAGACGTACAAATGTCTCGCAGAGTCTCGTCTCGTGGCCAGCCCTATTTCGCATATATCTTTTAATTTAAACCGTAAGCTTAATTAGAAAATTATATTAACAAAATTTATACGTTATATACCTGGCCTGGAGACTTTTTGTTGAACGCACTCCTATTTATGGCATCCAACCATAGATAAGACGTCAACCCAATGCGGCATCATCTTCTTATTTCCAAATTCGTCATCGGTCTCCTTATCTCCCAATTTTTTGCCACCGCGCCATTTATAATTTCGACAGTTTCCAAAAAAAAAAATCAAAAAAATGGCCGGATTCAACGCATCAAAATTTTCAGTACTTTATTTTCAGATGGAGCTTCTGATTGGCCAGCTGTCATAAAAAGTTAGCTGACATTCAGTTACGTTTAGTGAAGTTTAGTTACGTTTCATCTGAATTTTCAGCAAGAAATTCCCAACTGAAAATTCAGCTGACAGCTTTTCTATACAAAAAAAAGGCGCTCCATTCAAAACTGACATTTCATATACCTTTACGTTCAACGACAAAAAATTAAGTACTTTATTTTCAGCAGTTGTCAAATTTTGTATTGAATGCGCCCAATGCTACAAATTTTTGTTGATTTCATAATTCAAATTACCGCAAAATGAGTACATACTTGTTTTATTTAAATTTATCATTAGTTAAGTTCCAGACGTCCTCAAATATGACGTTGCGTTTTCGCAACGCTTTAGCCGACAATACTTTAATATGGCAATGGATCAAGTGTTAATTTAACACAATTACATATTTATTATCGGTAGTTTAAATCTAACAAATATCATGTAATCTGCCTTAAAAAATTACGAAGTTTTGACATTTTATTTCACTTTTTCACACTCATCCAGAAACCAAATATTAGCGTTTGAAGTTTTGTAAAATTTATCACTTCACAGCTTCACAGATCGAGAATTGGCCCCCTGATAATTTCTCTGAATGTTTAGGCAGGGCTTTTTAGGCAAATTTATTAAGGATGGAAATTTAAAGAAACCGGTAAGTGAAATTTTGAACAAACCCAGCCTTTTATCAATATTGCACGAACAAGCATGACAGCTTTTTAAATCGTAACGGATTACCTAATTAAGGTTGTGCATCAGCATCAGTTGGTGGCTGGACCAGCGAAAGGTCTTTAAACAAGCAGTTTACATACCTCCACACTGTCGTAAACTCATTTGGTTTATATCATTCTGAGAGCCAGGAAGTGATAAAGTTCATCAACATCGCCTTTAGCATGGAAACAAAGCACTCAGCGATGATTCACGTGTCGCATTTTAAGCAAGTCGCGTGGTGGGTATTAATTTTTTTTTTTGTAAAAACTTCGAAGAATTATGGCATCAAAGTTTTGTTTTAAATTTAATGTCACATCATAAACAAACATTTGAGTTAAGAAACTATTTATTGTTTATTTTTTATAGCTTTTCTTTATTATCAGGAATATTAAAGGATATAGAAATATTGGCTTCTTCATTCCATGACGAATTGCAACATAGGAACTTGAACAAACATAACAATCAACCAGAACAATATTACAATTTCAGTATGGGGTTTATTATTTTAATATAGTGGAGTCATTTACATAAGTAGGTTTTTTAACTTAATGGGCAGTATTCATAGATATATTTTAGACTTTTGCTAAGATATGTTTAAGCAAACCTCTAGTTGTAGATATTCATAAAGATATTTAAACTATTACTTACGTGAAAACCTGGGGTTTAATATTAAACAGATGATGAGTTGTGTTTAAATCATTATTAAATCTACTGAAAGTCAAAAACTCATTTTTTTAAACTCAATTTGGAAGCCAAAAAACAATTTTTTGGGAAAATATATATAAATGTCAATTGATATTGCAATGTATGAATATTTTGATCTTTTGGATGGTATCGATATAGTACTTAAACTACAAATATGAACAAGCGCACAAAGGTTAATATGTTATATGACGAAGAAATTGAGGCAGAAATGATTGCAATTCTAACAAAAAACTGACAATGTTCCTTCCATTCTATTTTTATTAAATAAGCGACATATTTAAACTTTGAGTTAAAAGCATTTTTAGTTTATTGCCTATAACTTATTTTAATGAAAATAATAAAAATACTGCATTGATAATTAAAAGTCAATAAAACTCAGGACTACAAGGAACATATTCATCATAGCACTTTTTGTAAAGGTAAGAACCATACTCCCTACGAATCCATTTTGTTATGAGTCCCTAAATTGAACCTTGCAATAAAGTAAAAGTAAAATTAGTCTACTGGGGTATTCGTGAAGTAATTTTCGTCTGCTTTTTTGCAGAGTCACTTCCGGTAAGGTTTTGAAGCAGAAACGTTACACCAAGACCTTCATTCAAAAACTTCGAATTGCCCGTTATTATTCTAAGGCTGTTCCTGCTGAGATTTATGCAGGCTTTGTAGCGTTCTTAGTTGTAGTTCCCATTTAGTAGTTTAGCCTGCCTCAGTTTTGGGAGTTCTTTCCAAATTTTGGATCTTTTTGACCCCTCTTCTAATTTGATCTTGTTTTTGATCACATTTTCACCTAATCCGCAATAGGGCTCAGGCCTTTAGTGGGGTTGTTGATCCTGTTTTGGCTAGGGAGTCTGCCTCCTCTTTACCATCGATACCCACGTGGCCCGGTACCCAATAGAGTTAGACATTGTAATTTTTGACCAGTGCATTTAACCTCCGCAAGCATTCCCATACCAGTTTTGAGCTAATGGCATAGGTGGTTAACGCTTTAAGCACGGCTTGGCTATCTCACATGATGGCAATGTTCCGATTTCGGTAGTTTCTTTCAAGGTTTCGTTCTGCTGATTTACCTATGGTGTTTACTTCCGCCTGGAAAATGCTTGTGGACTGTCCCATCGGTACAGATAGTTTGGTTCTTGGCCCAAATATACCCGCCCCAGTCCCTTTAGACGTTCTCGTTCCATCAGTATACCATTTGACTATAAAAGTTTTCCGCTGGGATGTTCGTCACGGAATTTCGGTCTGCGTTTTTGAACCTAAGCCTGTGAGAGTGTCCTGAAGCAAATAGCATTCGAGCAAATGTTAAGCAAATTACTTGACTTCCGTCATTTTTGTCACACCTTTAAGGTCAATTTAACATCCATTTGTCAAGGGTATCGACTCTGTATTGGCATGGGTTACAACATTACGCAAATTACTTGACTTTTAATGTCGTTGGCTCTTAGACTATACAAAATTTAGCCATCATGTTAAGACACCTGCGTCGAAATATTCAAATTTGAAGTAGTGTGTGTTGGCTCGTGCCTCTTGCCTGCACATGCACTGATTTTTGTGGTGTTCACCTATAATATAATGTGGCGAAACACAGTGTTATCATTGCCAGTAACTTCTTGAATTTTCCCTGAATAAACGAAAATGAATTTTGGATGAAGGTGTAAAGTGCCCACATAACACCTTTATGCACGAAATAAAAAGTTCAGATAAAATTATTTTTGTATAAAGGACTTAATATAAAGGACTTAGAGCATTTAACACATTCATCCACAAAGTTTATTATTAAAGTGATTGCATATAACACCTTCATCTTTGGCTAAATATGAATCGAGAGGCGATAGAAGAGTACAGGCGAGTCAGAAATTTAAGTTTTCATATAACACTTTCATCTTTAGGAAAAAAGCCAAATTTCAAAAAACGTCACTTAACGCTTTCATCTTCTAAGCGCTTCAATTTATGGTATTAATACAAAAAAATAATTTAAAAGAAAACAAAATAGCAACAACCACAACTATTCATTCATTTTTTCGGATTGGATTTTACAAAGCTGCATTTCATTTGTCTAGCTTTTTATTGTCCTGCTTTATTGCCGTTGAAAAATGTTAACTTTTCGAATTAGTGCATGGTTTTCGAAAAAGCATAAGTCGTAAATTCTGAAACTCACCCGAACACTGTAACCGATTCTTTGGTTTTAACATCTTGACAATTCTTGTAATTCCGTGTTCTCTTACCGCTTGATATTTTCCCTATTGCTCTGAAATTATGCAAAAAAGAATATCTGTTGCCATTTTGCTATTAATTTGAAATTTCTTACCATTTCTTAGCAAAAGCCCTAAACAAAACAGCACACACTATTGATTTCTATTTATTTTTCGTTTTGAAATTTAAAATGTCAGAAATTGAAAGAGAATTGTAGCAGAATCATTTGATAAACTATTGTTTTGTTAAACACAGGTAGAGAAATATCTATGAATAAGATCTATGTTTATTTAAAGAATAGAACTAAAACTATGGGTTAGTAAATCAAGTGTTTAGCGAACAATTATGAATGCGCCCCAATAACTTCAAAACCTAAATCCTTGTATGCCTTATCTAAGCAGTTCTTAGCTCATGTCGGACGGAGACGGAACTAATGGCCAAACGCGAACTAGGTGCAGGTACCTACAAAAAGAATTCTTTCACAACAAAGTGAGAAAAACGTGATATCGGATAGGAAACTTTTTCAAATTTTGTGGTGGAAGGAAGAAGACAATTGGTATTTTAATTTTCTTATTCTTCCTGATAATGAAAAAAAAGCAGAACAACTATAAAAAAAAAAAACAATAAATGCTTTCGTTATTCAAATTTTTAAAAGTTATGTTACTTAAACTTTTTTTTAACAAATAATTTTTAAGCAAAACTTCCATGTCATCACTCAAGGCAAAATAACCAAAATTGCTACACGCAACTTTCTAAACGTCAACAAAAAACACCCACCACGTGACTTGCTCTTATTTAATGTCACGTGAATCATAGCTGAGTGCTCTGTTTCCTTGCTTGCGGCAATGTTGATGACCTCGACATTCTATCACTTCCTGGCTCTTGGTATACTTGGGTGTAGGAGAAAATTCCATCACCGACCCGAAGAAGGAGGGAAAATACAAATACATACTTTTCTCCAACAAACGCTAAAAAAGGCCAATTTTATTCGGCTTTGTCTTCCAAAGAACACAAACATCAACTGACACGCGGGCGGCGCACAGATTCCATCACTGCCACTTCTTAATTATTTATTGATTAAACCAACAACAAGCCAATCAATTCATTTCATTTAAGGTATGTATTGTATATCCTGAATAACTCTTCTCGATGCGATGGCAAAGGCAATATAGGCATGATGTTGGCTGCTGGAATTTGAAAATCTGTTGTGATGGCGAATAAAGCTAATCCTTCGAAATGTTAACATAAATTAATATAATGTGGGTGTTGTTCATTTGACTGGGGAGTTAATTAACAGAATTACATTCGCATCACTTCCGGCACATGGTAAATGGCATTAAAAGAAAATTATCGTCAACTTGATTTTACCGTGTGTGACTGTGTTGTGGGGATTGCGTAAAAACGAATAGCAAATAATGAGTTGTGTCTTGATCTGGTGATGCCTTATAGTCATAAATCATACAACAAACAGATAGAATGGTGGAGAAAACGTGTGTAATCATTTTGTATAGTGTTTTTTTTTTGTTTGTGTTTGATTATATTCCTGTCATTACTAGCCCAGGCAAATTGTACTTTTTCTGCCAAAAAAAGTCCAAATGAAGATTTTCAAACGCAATTGTCTTTAATTTGGCATACGAAATACTGTCTATTACCAAATCGTGTGCGCGTCAAACGCATCAGTTGCAAGATATTGCGACTTAAAAAATGGTCAAATTTAGAATATATACTTGTACACAGTGGCAGATCCAGGGGGTGGCTAAAGGGGTTAAAGCCCCCCCCCCACAGGCTGTTCTTAAAATGATTGAAATATAGAAATCAGAAGTCAGAAAAAAATAACGAGGGTGAAATCTATCAAACCCAAAGAAAACTCATGGTTTGATGCGAGCTGTAAGGAGGTTATCAGGGTAAGAGAAGTAAGCTTCCGAAGTTATAAAGCCAACCCTACTAAGGAAAACCGGAAAAAACTTCAATAAGCTAGAAAGACCTGTAACGTTCATATTCGACGAACCAAATTTTTACATGATCAAAAGTTACGGCAAAAAATTCTACAATATCCCAAAGGTAGTAAAAATTTTTGGTCATTTGTAAAAAACATACGACATACCACCTCGTCCTCGGTTCCAACGCTCGTCTTCAACGATACTCCTTTTTTCAGCTCAATCGATAAAGCCAATTTGCTTGCAGCACAATTTGCTTTTAATTCGTCGCTGCCTGAAAGTGTTCTGACTCCTCCTGTACTTGAGAGCGCAAATGATTCTATGGGACAAATCTTCTTTCGCACTCCTGCAGTAGCCAGAGTTCTGAAAGATCTCGATTGTTCTGAAGAGGTGTTCTTCAACGCTGGCAAAACCACTGCGTAAGCTTTTCCATCTGTCCTACTCTACTGGTCTCTTTCCGAGTGGATCGAAAACAGCATTTGTCCAGCCTGTCCCTAAAAAAGGCGTGTCTTCTTCCCCCTCCAACTATCGGCCAATTGCGCTTACGACCCTTCTTTCCAAGGTCATGGAAACGCTGATTAGTTTTCAGCTAAAGAAATATCTCGAAGAACGAAAGCTTCTTAATGACCGGCAGTACGGCTTTCGTAGCAATAGGTCCACAGGTGATCTGATGGTATATCTCACCGAACAGTGGCACAAATCTTTACATCGTTTTGTAGAAAGTAAGATTATTGCGCTTGATATTTCTAAAGCATTTGATAGAGTTTGGCATCAAGCTCTCTTATCGAAAATGCGTGCATTTTGTATCGATGAATCTCTTCTTCGTTGGATTAGAAATTACCTTTCGGACCGTTCAATACAAGTTGTATTGGATGGTTTCAAATCTGAAATTCACAAAATAAATGCTGGTGTGCCCCAGGGCTCCGTTCTGTCTCCGACTCTCTTCCTTATATTCATAAACGATCTTTTATCTGAAACTTCTAATCCATTTAATTGTTTCGCTGACGACAGTACCCTCATCTTTTCATACTCGTTCTTAGATTCACATCCATGTCCTTTGTATGTGGAACTCGAACGGCAGCGTATGATAAGCTCATTAAATTCTGATCTCGATAGCATTGTCCAATGGGGAATCAAAAATCATGTTGAATTTAATGCTTCAAAAACTCAATGCTGTCTACAGTCGTTAAAACGAAACCCACCCCCCATGCAACTATCCATGAATGGCACTTGCATTGAGGAAACCGAAAAGCTTTCAGTCCTCGGTATGTGTGTCACAGACCACCTTTTATGGAACGACCACATATTCGACATCGCCAAAAATTCTGCTATGTGTTTAGGTTTTCTCCGTCGATGCAAGAAATTTATCTCCCCTTCTGATCTGGCTGTGATCTACAAAGCCTTTATTCGTCCAAAACTTGAGTACAACTCCCACATTTGGGTAGGTGCTCCAATAACCCACTTGAGTTTATTGGATAGAATTGAAAAGAGAGCTCTTAAAATGATAGGTGAAAGAACTACATATAACGTCGAAATGTTTCATGTCTTTCGTTATTTTACCGTTATTTCCATAAACAATGCTCTAGTGAAATAGCCTGTTGCATTCCTCCCCTTAAACAATTCAACCGTAATACTCGCGCTTCTAGTTTACCCTTGAGCCCAATTTCGGATGTACCGTTAAGTACAGAGATTCTTTCTCTAGTCGCACTACTCGAATGTGGAATGCTCTACCCAGTTCAATTTTCCGCTCCCATTGTGATCTACAGACGTTCAAAAGCAATGTGCATCGGTATCTCCTTTTAAATCCCCTCCAATCTACCTAATCGCTCGTGCTGTGTATATCATCTTAAGGGTAGTCACAAACCCTTTTGCAAGTGCTAAATATATAAAAAAAAAAAAGTTCGGGGCTACAAATAATTGCCAGAAAATTGGGACGAAAAAAAACAGCTCGCGAGTTACAAAAAAACGGTCGGGGCTAAGCAAATAATTCCTTTAAAACTTACATTATTCCAGAAAGTTTCTGGGCTTGACTCAAGGGACTGTCAAGTCCAAGTTGGGGCTAAAGCTTGAAAAGATAATTGAAAAAAAAACGGCATTGGGGCCTAACAATTAACATGCCAAATGAAAAAAACAATTCACCCTAAGGACTTAGCTAACTTTGCAAAAAAAAACGCAATTGGGGCTAAAACCCGAGGAGAATTTGGGAACAACAAATCAAAATCTGAGTTTTCTCTGGGCACTCAGAAAATCATGCGTGTGAATATTTGTGATCCCTCTAGACTGACGTGCAAATTTATTGACAGATTTTTTCTATTGGTGGTTCAAAACTTGACGTGGCTGAAAATTGAAGGTATGTACATTTTTGTCCTATCTCCATTTAAAAATATTTTAAATGTTTAATACTACAGATGTTATTGTACTTTATATTGAAAACATTTTAAACCGGGATAGAAGCTGATATGAATGCACAAATAACACGGATATTCTAAAAGGAAAAGTGGAAATGCCAAAATTCAATTATTTATATAACTTTGTATATTTTTACATAAAAACCCTTTAACCAAAACTAAATGTTTTTTATAATAGTTATAAATAATTGTGTTTCGCCCAAGGTACAACAGTGGGCTCTTGAGTCAGTCTGTTATACCCTACTAAGACATAAACTTTGGTCGATGTTTACCGACTCTTATAAAAATCACAGCAAAAAGATACTGTGAATTTTATTATTCTAGGGGAATTTGTTTAAATTCGTGCACCCAGAAACTTAAGTTTAACTGATCCTGAACTTCAGTTCAAATTTAAAGGTCAAATCGTTGGTTTTCACAGTTTAAAATGAACTGAGGTTCAATAGAGCGAAGATTAATATGACTGCATGATGGCAATGGCAAGTTTCAAACAAATCAACATCGTCACAATAGTTAAAATAATTTGTTCTTCAAAGGAATCGTTTTTCTCTTTTCACTCGAAAACATTCAAGTGTTCTGAACATTGAACTGAAGATTAAATGGCAGAATACATTCGTTTAACTAAACTACGGAATTATCTAAGTTCAAGCTTTACTTTGAAACCGAATCAAGTGCTGAACTTAAGTTTAAACTTAAATTTAAGTTTAACTTGTGAAACTGGCCATTAATGTCTCAAACTGGATCTACCAAGCCCCCCCCCCCCCTCAGCTAAATCCTAGATCCACTAATGCTTGTACATACATTTTGTTACAAAATCGTGTTTATTCAAAGGTTTCCATTTTTGAAGTAGCAATATCTGGCAACTGATGCGTTATACGCAAAAAAGTGTTATAATGTTTCCTCTAGGGAATATTATAATCTGCAAAAAAGGTATAACATATTTTCTGATTTGTTCTTCATTGAAGAGTAAAGAGCCAAAAACCAGTATTTTAGACTTTTGGTGTTTTTATTTAAATAACGATGACATTAAAATTATGACTTATGGAAAAAAAAACTGTTAATGCATGCTTATACAGGGTGTCCCATTAACAATGGTCCAAACCAAAACTGGTGAAAGGCCAGGCCATGGCCTTTCAGAATTTGGTAACTTTTCTATACCGAATCATAGCGGTTCTCGAGTAACGGCTATTTTTTGAAATTTGAAAAAAATCTAACTTTGAACCAGTTTTTTGCTCACCCTGTCCATAATTGATTTTTGTTTTTTACAAATTTTGCATTAAAAAATTCACTTATAGTTTCACTAACTTTACTGAGTAAAATGTTTTTAATTGGCATCACCATTTGCCTACAAATCATTAGTTAGTATTGAACTTTGCCAAAATTAATTTTTGACCACAATCTTCTGATGAGCCCCCTGAATAAAATTCGTATGGCTCAATACAGGTTTTGTATTTCAAAAATTGCCTATTTTTCTGTTGTTTAAAAAAAGGTATTAAACTTGCCAAAGCTATGTTTAAATAGACAGTTATAACCGTTTGAACCCAATAAAAAAGCTTCAAAATCAAACAAAAAAAAAACATTTTTGTTCAAATATTTCGATAAAATTAGAATTTCACTTCAAATATAACTCCGAAAGAGCTGAATTTTGGTGGAGATCTTCGTTTTGATGTCTTTAATAAATACCTTTAATTTGGACAAGGACCTTCTATTTTCTGTGGTGAAAGCGTATAAGTCCAGTATTTTTGAAAATTTTTCGAAAACCATCGGCTTTTTTAAGAAGTGTCTTTGGAAAACTTGTAGCTTATAGCATTCTAAAAAAAAACATTAGGATACATTTTTCCGTTAGTCCAATAAATTTTGAGACAAATGTGCGCAAATGCAACGGTGTGGAAAATACCACATCAAAGTATAAAAACACATTTTGTCCCCGTTTTCTCAAAATCTCTTGCTCCAACGAAAAAAAGGAGTTAATCTTTTTTCTGTAGAATTTTATAAGCTACATGTTTTCCAAAGAAACTTCTTAAAAAACCTGATGGTTTTCGAAAAATTTTCAAATATACTGGATTTATACTCTTTCACCACAGAAACTTAAAAGTCCTTGTCAAAATTTAAGGTATTTATTTAAGAAATGCGTAAGACATTAAAACGAAGATCTCCACCAAAATTCAGCTCTTTCGGAGTTATATTTGAAGTGAAATTCTAATTTTATCGAAATATTTGAACAAAAATGTTTTATTTTTGTTTGGTTTTGAACCTGTTTGATTGGGTTCAAACGGTTATAACTGTCTATTTAAACATAGCTTTGGCAAGTTTAATACCTTTTTTGAAACTACAGAAAAATAGGCAATTTTTGAAATACAGAACCTGTATTGAGCCATACGAATTTTATTCAGGGGGCTCATCAGAAGATTGAGGTCAAAAATTAATTTTGGCAAAGTTCAATACTAACTAATGATTTGTAGGCAAATGGTGATGCCAATTAAAAATATTTTACTCAGTAAAGTTAGTGAAACTATAAGTGAATTTTTTAATGCAAAATTTGTAAAAAACAAAAATCAATTATGGACAGGGTGAGCAAACAACTGGTTTAAAGTTAGATTTTTTCAAAATTCAAAAAATAGCCGTTACTCGAGAACCGCTATGATTCGGTATGGAAAAGTTACCAAATTCTGATAGTTCATCACCTGGCCTATCACCAATTTCAGTTTGGACCATTGTTAATGGGACACCCTGTATAATATTACATAATTTAAAAATTTTGCTGATATAATTTGGCGATTAAGCTATATGCTATTGACAGTTGACACTATTGAAGTCACAATATCTTGCGACTTATAGTAGACGTAGGTATGGAAAAAATTATAACATTTAAACTAAGCGTAAGATTTTTTACTTGTGCTTTTTAAAGTAATAATTAAACAACCAGAAATTTGAAATTTTTGTATCAAACTTTTAAGAAAAATATATCTTTAAAACGGTTGTTTTTAAGAAAAAAATTCAAATTCAGATTCAATTAATGTACAAACTTTGTGGTCAGATGTTTTCAAAAATTTGAACCGTTTAGGAGTTATACGTACAAATGTCCATTTTCAACATTTTACTTTTTGAAATGTCGATATCTTCTTAACGTCGGTCGTAAGAAAAAAAATAGTCGTAATTTTTTTTTTTGCAAATGACATAATCTACAAGTTTTTTGTTAAACACTTGTCGATAGAATTTACCGTTTCTGAGTTTTATGCGAAAAACTGATATTTTCGACATTTAACCTTGTATTACTATTGACGCGTATATCATATATACTTTATACGGTATAGAATTTCGTGACAGTATTTCTTAAGCCAAAATAAAGACAATTACGTTTAAAAACCTTAACTTGGATTTTTTTCTGCAGATTGGCCATTTTTTGTAAATGTTGCCTGGGCTATACGCAGTATCGGATCTAGGATTTGGCTGTGGGGGGGGGGGGGGGCTTGGAGTTTGGAAATCCAGTTTGTAAATTTGAAGTTATATAACAGAAAACGAATTTTGACATCACTTTTCCTTTAATAATAGTCGTGTTTTTTGTGCCTTTATATCCGCTTCTATCGCGCTTTATAATTTTTTCAAAACGAAGCAAAATAAGAAGAATTTGGGATTGATGTGTTAAGCATGGGAATTTTTTTTTAAAGGCAATATTAAGTCTCAGCAAAACACAGTAGTTACCACACGAACAAATTCGTTTATTTATAGGTAAATTGCTTAATAATTGATTAGGTATCAAGTGCCCACCTTTGTACATTATGTAAGTGTTTGTTTAAATTAGCTGAAGGTATGCTTTGAACTTCACCTTTTTAACAAAATTTAAAACTGTTTGTAATGCTAGTTCAGAAAAATGATATTTAAGCAGTGTTGCCGTTTTTACCTGTTTCATGTCAAATTTGACAAGATTTCATCGCTGTTGACTTGAAATGAAATACAAATCTTGTCAAGACTTGTTTTTTGACTTTATTCAATAATTCAATATGCAACTTAATTTTTTATTAAAATATTTTAAAATACTTTTCAACTTCAGTGTAGGCCGAGTATAGTGTGTTCTACTATGAACTGCAATCAATGAAGTTACCTTTGAATATATATAATATGGAGTACAGCCTAACAAAATCCAATCCCAAATCCCAATCATATGGTGTCATTCCGGTTTAGCTACAAGCTGCACAAAACAACTGGTTTCGGTTTACAAACTAATCCTTATCTGGGAGCAGAGTGCGAGGAAAAACTTAATGAATTGAAAATCAAATCGGAAGTGAGCGACGAAATTCATATTTGTAGAAAAAACTGCAAAAGTTTTATTATTAAAATAATAAAAGAATTACAGCAGAGAGTGCCCAAAAATCTAAAAATTCTCAAACAGATCAGCATGTTTTCTGTCGATACATGCCCCTCCCAGAAAAAAAGCTCATTGCAGGTTGAGCCTGATTCAAAAGATAAAAGAGACGAGAAGGGCACACCTTCTGGTGTGAAGTTTATTCGTATAGGGATGCCAGTGGAGAAAATCCATTTAAGGAGTTGGTGAAGTGTTCTGTATCAAAATTGGTTTTGGCAATTTCCATTGCAGGGGTAGTAAGAATTTTTAGTCAATTAAATTTTATCAAAACGAAACAAGGAAACAGAATGCAGCTGTTGTTAACTAATTCTCTTTTAACAATAAGAAATCATTTGCGCAATAAAAACTGTTGCAATAACTTTGGAGCTATATACAAAAATATAGATCATTTAACCAATAAAATTGAATGTGATAGCTCAGAATTTGAAGATCTTTAACTTTATGTACCTTAACTTAAGTACCTGTGTACCTATTTTTATATAATAATAATTTATGAAATATTATTTATTTTAATTAACTCGTTGAACTGAAGTTGAATTACTTTATGTTTGGTTTATTATTAATAAAATGTGTTTATATTACCATTAATATTTGGTATTTTGATATTTGACTTTTTTTTGACTAGAAACTAAATTTTTATATATTTTTTTTTTGACTTGATTTGGAAGAGACAAATAAAGTCAACAAGTCAGATTTGACTTTATTTCGAATTTCGACTTGGCAATTATATCTTCAAGCTTTAGTTCCAACTTCGGACTTTGAAAATCCTTAGACCTATGCCCCAAAAGCTCTCTGGAATAAGGTTTGTTTTTAGAGAGTTAGTTCTTTAACCCTGACTACATTTTTTGTCCAATATTCTCAGACCTTATTAGTCCCAAGTTGTTTTTTTTTTTTTTTTTTCAATATTCTGGGTTTCGTTTTAAGGGAGAATTGTCGTTGCATGAAACATGTCCATTTTTCATAGCCCCCAATTGTTTTTTTTTTTTCAATTCACTTCATAGGCTTTAGCCCCAATCGTAGGGATTAGAAAAGAAGTTACAGAACATGTAAATTGTTCAGCCCCAACCACGTTATTTTGTCCATCAAAATTCTCATCTTAACAATATTTTAGACGAATATAAAACTTAACACGTTGTAATGTATTGCTTTCTATATTTCAAATTATTTTAGCAATCGGCTGTGGGGGGGGGGCTTTAGCCCCTATAGCCACCCCCCCTGGATCCGCCCCTGGTTATACGTACAACAATCTTAGTCGTTTGATTCTCTTTTTTTTACTTGCTCTATACGTTAGTGTATAGGGCAAGTTTTGGATTCGTAAACAAAATTAAAAATTTTCCCTAACATTACGATGGTAGAGAACGCGAAAAAAGAGGGTCCGGAAATTCTGTCTGTCTGTCTGTACCTCGACCTGCAGCCTAGACCACTGAAGCGATTTTCTTCAAACTTTGGACTTAAGGTTCTTAGGTGATTCCCTAGATAGTCCAGTGCATTTATAATCTGACCCAGCAGTTTTTACCACCCCCAATTTTTTTTTTATTCGATAGAGAGTTGATCTAATATAATAAATCTCAGTTTTCGCATTCGCAACATTTACTTTTTACTAAATATCTCTGTTCATATAAGTCCTACAAAAAAATTGTAAAACATTTGTTCGTTATTGATAACACATAAAAAGTTATATGCCAACAAAAAACAAAATTTAATAATTTCCTAAATATAGGCCATTTTTAATCAAACAGGTGCAGATAGTAAAATATAACAGACTCCAAAACAAAATGATATACCTGAGAAATTATTTTGCGTATGAAGCCTTAAATAAATTTCCAATATTCGGTACTCGGGAAAAATTATTTGATGGGTCCAATTAGAAAAGCCATTTTGTATAAGAAAAGCGACAAACTAAAATTTAAATCTTAAAAACGGTTCTAGCAAAGAGAAAATCTAACTATATCGAGCACAAATTAAGATTTTCAGCCAATATCTCAGATTAAAAAAAATGAGTTCTGGTATAAAACATTTTTTTTTAATAGAAAAATATTCATAACTTTTTTATTAATTGAAATACAGACAAAAGTTGTGAAACAAAATTGTTTAAAATTATGAGCCTAACGATCTTGTCGTAGAAAGTTTAGAAAATTTTATAATTGCACTGGACTAAGAGGCGAAATTGAATTTTTTTAACTCTAAAAATAACTGTAGCTGCCATACAACCAATATACAAAAATTGATTTATTTCAAAAACGTTTCTAAGGATTTCGAAAAAAATAAAAAAATACGAGGTACTAATCTGTAATT
Organism: Melangyna quadrimaculata; assembly: GCA_949320155.1. Taxonomy (NCBI): domain Eukaryota; kingdom Metazoa; phylum Arthropoda; class Insecta; order Diptera; family Syrphidae; genus Melangyna; species Melangyna quadrimaculata. The sequence continues at coordinate 18,783 of CASGHW010000094.1, forward strand.
AAAATTTTAAAAGGAAAAAAAAAAATTATAACGGTTATTAACGGTATCTGTCATAGAACTGATATTTTGGTTTTCAAATTTCTCGTTAAAGGCTACACACCGATTTCAACCAAAATGTGTATGCAAGAGCTCCTTTATAACGCAAACAATTTTGCATATATTAATTTTCAAAAAAATTAGTTTTGTATTTAAAAACAAAATATTTAAATTATTTTTTGAAAATTCAATAACTTCAATACGGGTTAATGAATATTTTTTAATTTTGTGACATTTTCAGTTTCATCGTGCTATGTTTTCTATGTTTTTTTTTTGTTTCACTAATGATGTCATGTTAGCAAAGCAACACCACAAAAAGGGGTTTAATCTTCTTATATTGAATAATTTATTATATTTGAATAATGTACAACAAAAAAAACATAGAAAACATAGCACGAGGAAATTGAAAATATCACAACTGATTAAGAACTAATCAACGACAAATGATTAAACAAAATTAGTCAATATAAGAAGTTTTAATCCCTTTTTGAGACATTGCTTTGCTTATTTGACACCAAATTAGTAAAACAGCAAAAAAAAAAACATAGAAAACATAGCACGATGAAATTTAAAATGTCACAAATAATCAAGGACTAATTAAAGACAAATTAGTAAGCAATAAATAATTCAATATAAGAAGTCTTAACTCCGTTTTGAGATGTTGCTTTGCTAACTTGACATCGAATTAGGAAATTAGAAAAAAAAACATAGAAAACATAGCACGACAAAATTGAAAATGTCAAAACTAATTAACGACTAATTAACGCCAAATTATAAACCTATAAATCATTCACTGTAAACATTTTTTAGTACATTTCTGAGGGGATGCTTTGCTAACTTGATATGAAGTTGGTAAAGCAACACAAAAAACATAGAAAACATTGAACGACAAATTCCAAGTTGTCACAACTAATTAACAACAAATTAACGGCAAATTATCCAATTAACCATTTTTCGATTCGTGAATGTTGTTTTGCTAACTTGACACTCATTTTATAATGAGTTCATAACTTTCTTTTCGCCACCTGAGATAATAAAAGATCAAAATTGATATAGAAGCAGGCTTCAATTGTTGATTAATATAGGAATCTAGTTAGTAGCTAAGGGAAAAGGAGAGAGAAAATAAAATTCTAAACTTCTTATTTACTTCTTTTTCGTTCACTTCATTTTCACTTTAAAATTATTTCTTGAGTTTTCTCATCTTTTTTGGTAATTGTCAATTTGTATATGAATTTGTTATAGTAATTTTTTATTTTCTCGTTTTTACTTTCTCTAATTAATTTTTCGTCCTCTTTTTTGTTTGTGAAAACACAATTTGATTTCAAGAATGAATTATATTAGTGTACATGTCATACATTTATTGATATATAGGTATATTATTATAGGCGCTCAAATAAGAAAAAAACCACCTCAGAGTTAAGTTATCACCAATATAGGTGGCGCCCTTATTTTAATTTAGACCAAGAACCAGTGATATTCAATACCAGAACCATAAGGTAGACTATTTCCACAAATAGTCTACCTTAAGGTGAAAATAGTCTACCTTAAGGAGTAAATGGTTCTTGTATTGAATCTCACTGGTTCTTGGTCTAGATAATAATAAGGGCGCCACCTAGATTGGCGATAACTTAACTCTGAGGTAGTTCCTCCATGTGTATAAACTCAATGACAATATAATTTAGTTTATACACATAGAGGAACCATCTTACTAGAGTTAAGCTAACCCCAATCAAGGTGGCGCATGAACATGAACCGCAGTGGCAAACAATACAAGAACCATTTGCCCTACAATTTCCCCACTATTTTCACAAATAGTCTACCTTAGGGTGGAAATAGTTGGAAATACCTTTAGGAACAAATGGTTGTTGTATTGATTATCACTGGTTCTTGTTCTGTACTTGTAGTTGGTGGTTGGCCTCGTAGGATGTTGATGATTGGCGGTCGGTGGAAGAAGGAATATTTGCAACACTTCCCTACAAAATATTCACAAAAATCTAAAAATTAGGACATTAACCCCCATTGGGTTTAGCTTGCGGCTATAGGCTGGGGACTTTGGGTATGTTATACCCGGGGGTAATCCCTACCATATAAAAAAATATTCCATAGAGAACTATTTTTTGCAAGCAAAATTCCTTCGTTAACTGGACTATATACGATATGTTTTACACAAAACTTATGAGGAACACATTTTGGTAGCGGCCCCAGCGCGTAAGGGTGGGGGAGGGGCCTCAAAAGTAATATGGTCCTGTGGCTTCAATTATTCTAAATCCAATCAGACATTCTGCGCCATCGTCTGATGTCTGGTTCTCGATTTATAGGTCAATTTATGTGGAATTTCGTTGGTCAGCAGGCAACCCTCATATTGTCGATCTGCCAGTGTTGCCACTGGGGCAACACTATTTAAAAGTAAAGCTTAATATGGACTATTAGTGTACCAAAGCTCATCCCCTTACGTCAGGATGAAGTGCAAGGTTTGGCCTAAAATATGTCCTTAACGTCCTAACTGTATACACCTGTTACCAGGCGCGAACGCAGGAAAAAATTTCGGGGGGGAGGGTTTAAACTGAAAACTCAAAAATTAAGAGTGAAATTGTATGGCGAGGAAGTTAAATTCATACATTTCTGGGGGGGGGGTTGAACCCCCAACCCCCCCCCCCTGCGTTCGCGCCTGCTTGTTACGCATTCACATTTAGAAGTTTTTTTATCAGTTTATCGCTAAATATTATTGTTTCAGATTAAATTATGCATACTGCAAAAATAAGTCAAATTTCAATTTATTCACCCATTTAATTTGCATTCCTACACGTGTAAATATATAACACTTATTTAAAATATTCCACAAGCTAATCGAAGTTTCAGTTTATGCCATTGGAGTGAGAGTATACAAAACCCCCAATATACCTGACGGCTTTTTTGTAATTAATCGAATCACACTCTGTCAGGACTCTTTAATTAACATCTAGCCACATTTTGATTGACACACAGCAAATCACACATATGCAATGCAATGCGAGTAAATGATGGAAAATTAAATGTGATTACAGAGTAATACTGGAATTGTGGTCATATTTTAATTAAACGATTCAGATTTGCGATGTCCCATAGTTAATTGATTGATTTTGAAATTAAAATGATGTTGAAGGTAAATTTACTTATTTTAATCGAAAATGTCATTAGTTCTATATCTGTACCAATTTCCAAGGCAATCGATATAAAGAGCATTGAAAAGTTTAAAATAGTTTTCCAAATTTATTCACTTCTATAATATGTAAGGGTGACTCATAATTGGCATCGTGACAAAGACAAAATGGAAATTGACTTAAAAGCTAACCTAGGTGTAAGCATACCCTTATGCAACAATAAGCGCATAGTAATTTCCTTGGTAGAGGATCAAGCTATATAGCTGATTGTGTAGGTATGTACGGTACCTACAAGTGAATATATATAAAGGAGCACAATATACGTGGGAACGTTTTATAATCGAATTGAAATCTTCGCGATAACTCCCTTGGGGATATCCAAAATGAAAATAAAAGACGCAGCAAGATAAAATGCAATTTTGCGAAGTGAACCCTTAACCCAAGGCAATCATAGTTCAACTTGTTTCTCCTCAATTTTGCAATTTTCTTTATGGCAGAGTTTTCCATTTAGAGGGAAAGGTAGCTTAACTTTTTTGATTGAAATCATTTTGGAAAATCCATTGGTTGCTGCACTTAAGAGTTCAGCTTTGCACTGTGTTTTTCTTCTTAAAAATTAAATTTATCAAGTAAATGAAATGAATAGCAAAAGATTTATTTTTAAATGAATACTGCAAAATTAGCAAATAAAGGAGGATTTCTTCATAAATTTAATTTTCTGCTTGTGGTTGTCAAAAGGGAAGATATTAGGTTAGGTTATAAGTTCATAAGGAACGTATTGTATGAATTGGGTTGCGCAACAGCTCGTGTAGAACCAGGGCCTAGTGACTAACAACTCGCAACAATTTCTGTGTGCGCGTGTTGACAGGAATGGAAGAGACCAACAGTTTTATGCCGAATCCGAACAGCTAGACGAGAAGCACTTATTCATGACAAGTGATACTCTTGGAGGATTTGTCAATTCCTCGTAAGAGGCAACATCCCTGAATTTTTTTTTTATGTGAACGATGCTGGGGAGTGAACCCAGACCTCCTAGCGTGACAGTCCAACGCACTAACCATTACGCTACGGGCTACTACTAGGTTAGCCTGTAGGTGTTGTAATGAAGCATTACACTCCTACCCACAAAATATACCTAATTAAAATTATTATAATTCATAATAATTAAGACAAATAAAAAGAAACAATAAAACCCCCGACCGACTGTGTATTTACATATAAAGTGTAAATTAATATATCCCCCGAGCGGCCAACCGCATACCCACCCACACATGTTGTCACCACAAGAGCCCAGCATCAACTGATCAAAATCTGGTGATCTCAGGCGCAAACGCAGGGGGGGATTTGGGTGGCTCAAACCCCCCCCCCCCGAAATGTATGAATTTAACTTCCTCGCCATACAATTTCACTCTTAATTTTGAGTTTTCAGTTTAAAACCACACCCCCCCCGAAATTTTTTACTGCGTTCGCGCCATCGTGATCTGATGACAAGCAGCGATCGATACCAGCGTTGCCAAGTCGAAATTCTAAATAAAGTCAAATCTGACTTATTGACTTCATTTGTCTCTTCCAAATCAAGTCAAAAAAAAAAGTCAAATATTTGAAAATTTTGTTTCTAGTCAAAAAAAAAGTCAAATGTCAAAATGCTAAATATTAATGATAACATAAATACATTTTAACAATTATAAACAAAATATAAAGTATCTCAACTTCAATTCAACGAGTTAACTAAAATAAATAATATTTCATAAATTATTATTATATAAAAATAGGTACATAGGTACTTATGTTAATGTGCATAAAGTTAAAGATCTTCAAAATCTGAGCTATCACATTCAATTTCATTGGTTATATCTATATTTGTGTATATAGCATTGTTTCAATTTTGTTTCAACTTCTGCAGGAATTCCTAAGTTATTGCAACAGTTTTTATTGCGCAAATGATTTCTTATCGTCAAAAGAGAATTAGTTAACAAAAGCTGCATTCTGTTTCTTTGTTTCGTTTTGATCAAATTTAATTGACTAAAAATTCTTTCTACTGCTGCATTGGAAATTGCCAAAACCAATATTGATAAAGAAAACTTCGCCAACCCTTTAAATGGATTTTATCCACTGGCATCCTTATACGAATAAACTTTGCACCAGAAAGGCACTGTTTTTTTATGTTTTTCCATTTTATGAAACAAAGATTGCTCCACTGGCTTAAAATCTTTTCTTTTGAATCAGGTTCAACCTTTATCTCTTCCAGAACTGGAAGCTATGAGCTTTTGTTTTGGGAAAGGCATGTGCCGACAGAAAGCATGCTGATCTGTTTGAGAATTTTAAGATTTTTTGGCACTCTGCTGTAATTCTTTTATTAGTTTAATGATAAATCTTTTACAGTTTTTTTCTAAAGATATGAATTTTGAACTTCCTATTTGATTTTCAATTCGTTAAGTTTTTTCTCGTACTCTGCTCCCAGATAAGGATTAGTTTGTAAACCAAAACCAGTTCTTTTGTGCAGTTTGTAGCTTAAACAGAATGACAGCATATGATTGAGATTTGGGAATGGATTTTGTTAGGCTGTACTCCATATTATACCTATAACCTATATATTTAAAGGTAACTTCATTGATTGTAGTTCATAGCATAACACATTACACTCGGTGTTCACTGAAGTTGAAATGTATTTTAAAATATTTTAACAAAAAGTTAAGTTCCATATTGAATTATTGAATAAAGTCAAAAAACAAGTCAAAACACTTTTGACAAAATTTGTATTTCATTTCATGTCAACAGCGATGAAATCTTGTAAAATTTGACATGAAACAGGTCAAAACGACAACACTGATCGATACTGTGTGTATCCACCAAGCCCATGGTATACCCAACAACAATGGTAGTAGCTGTATTAAACTGCTAAGTGATAGTGAATTCAATGCATACACAGTGTAGTTGCAACAACAAAGCCAACGCAATGACGAAAATAGCCGTACCTTAAGAGAAAGGGTAGGGGAGAGTCGAGTGAATGAAAGATGAAGGTAAATGTATGAAACATTATGTTTTATCAAAATATAGTTACCATTCACGATTTACCAAATTATTAATGATAGGAAGTCATCCAACTAGCAAAAATCATGAAGCAAGAGTGAAGTTTCAAACAAGCAGTCCAGTAAAAGCGCGAACATCGAAAAACGATCCAGTGAAACGTGAACAACAAGAAAGCGTTAAAGTTGCTTCGAAATTGCCTAGAAAGCATAAAAGGCAAAGGTGAAAACTATACGACTTCTGAAAGGTAAAACTTTGACTATACTGATGTAAGTGACTTCCCCCCACCAGAGGTAAGGGGTCCTAACCTTAATCAATATAATCGCTCAGGAATAAAGTTGTTAAGCCGGTTAAAAGCCGTGATAAGCCAGTTAAAAGCCGTGATAAGCCGGTTAAGAGCCTAGATAAGCCGGTTAAGAGCCGTAATAAGCCAGTGGAAACGCTGTTGATAAGCCGGTTAAAAGCCGTGCAAAGCCGGTTAAGAGCCGTGATAAGCCGGTTAAGAGCCGTGATAAGCCAGTGGAAACGCTGTTGATAAGTCGGTTTAAAGCCGTGATAGCCAGTGGAAACGCTGTTGATAAGTCAGTTAAAAGCCGTGATGAGCAGGTTAAGAGCCTCGATAAACCAGTTAAAAGCCGTGATAAGCCGCATAAAAGCCGTGATAGCCAGTGGAAACGCCTTTGATTAGCCGATTAAAGTCCGTGATAAGCCGGTTAAGAGCCGTAATAAGCCAGTGGAAACGCTGTTGATAAGCCGCTTAAAAGCCGTGCAAAGCCGGTTAAGTGCCGTGATAAGCCAGTGGAAGCGCGTTGATAAGCCGGTTAAGAGCCGTGATAAGCCGGTTAAGAGCCGTGATAAGCCAGTGGAAACGCTGTTGATAAGTCGGTTTAAAGCCGTGATAGCCAGTGGAAACGCTGTTGATAAGTCAGTTAAAAGCCGTGATGAGCAGGTTAAGAGCCTCGATAAACCAGTTAAAAGCCGTGATAAGCCGCATAGAAGCCGTGATAGCCAGTGGAAACGCCTTTGATTAGCCGATTAAAGTCCGTGATAAGCCGGTTAAGAGCCGTAATAAGCCAGTGGAAACGCTGTTGATAAGCCGCTTAAAAGCCGTGCAAAGCCGGTTAAGTGCCGTGATAAGCCAGTGGAAGCGCGTTGATAAGCCGGTTAAGAGCCGTGATAAGCCGGTTAGGAGCCGTGATAAGCCAGTGGAAACGCTGTTGATAAGCCGGTTAAGAGCCGTGATAAGCCGGTTAAAAGCCGTGATAAGCCGGTTAAAAGCCGTGATAATCCGGTTAAAAGCCGTGATAGCCAGTGGAAACACTGTTGATTAGCCGATTTAAGGCCGTGATAAGCCGGTTAAGAGCCTAGATAAGCCGGTTAAGAGCCGTAATAAGCCAGTGGAAACGCTGTTGATAAGCCGGTTAAAAGCCGTGCAAAGCCGGTTAAGAGCCGTGATAAGCCAGTGGAAGCGCGTTGATAAGCCGGTTAAGAGCCGTGATAAGCCGGTTAAGAGCCGTTATAAGCCAGTGGCAACGCTGTTGATAAGCCGGTTAAGAGCCGTAATAAGGCGGTGTTGATAAGCCGGTTAGAAGCCGTGATAAGCCGGTTAAGAGCCGTGATAAGCCAGTGGAAACACTGTTGATAAGCCGGTTAAAATCCGTGATAAGCCGGTTAAAAGCCGCAGTAAAGGGCGCTAATTGCCTCATAAAGAACCCGATCCAAAACAAGCAAGAAGACTGAAGAACCAAAGACCGACAAGCGAGAGAGCGGTAAGCCGAAACCGTCCCAAAGTGTCGAGAAACAAGATTGGACCTCTGACTTAACAGAGAAGCGGGACCCCTTTATCAAAGCAGCAGCAACAATAAAAGCAGCTATTTAATAAAATTGTAAAACGCAACATCATAAAAATAACCCCCGTTTATTTCTTTACACACAACTAAATATTAAAAACCTTGGCGCGAAATTATAGTGACATAAAGTACATTTCAAAATGATTTTAGTAGTAACTAAAATCAAAATTAGTATTTTGACAGTTATAGTCGTAATAAAGCCCACTTTATCGTTAGCGCCTTGTGATAAATTTAATACCGACGTAAGTTCTTTTTATCTTTTAAAATGGGGTTCAGTTCAGCCAAAGTACATATCAGTAAGTTGTTAGTCGCATGGCATTCTAAAATGTCTTCAAGTGATTTCTGAAATCCAAAAATATTCAAAAAGAAGAATTTTACTCTCGATGCTGATTTTAAAAGATCACTTTGGCTGGTCTGCTCACTTTTGTCCCTACACTCTAGCCTCTACCTACCTCCCTTTACCTTCATAAAAAAAAAATACAAAAATACAACAAAATTATAAAAAACTCATGTATGTATGTACCTATTTTTATGGTTTATTGGATACATTTTCATCATTAATTTTTTTTTTTTTGACAATTAAAATTTTTCCAATTGTTTTTTGTTAAGGTGTCAAGTCTGCTGTCTGCGTTCGTTTGTTTAAAAAAAAATATACTCCCCAAACTGTATTTGCTTTCCCAAACTGTTCATTTTTGGGTCTGTTCTGCAAAAATTAACTGAGGGTAGGCCTAAAGGGTTACACTAGTTGTAGGTAGGTTAAAGAATGTTTATAATTTGATACAAAATTAGTACCTGCTTTTAAAATTAAAATGCTTTTAACTAGTATGTACTTAACCTAGTTAATAAAAGGTGACTTTAGTTTTGCGACCTTTTTTTGAACGATATAATAAAGATTAATAAAGGAAGACCTTTTGAAAACTAAAGTTTTAGTGTACCTCCTTAAGTTAGACCCTGGAATCTGACGAGTATACCTCAGCCTTTGAAACCAAGGTGTGTCCTAAATGAAAAGTTTAGCTCTAGGTGCTCATCAGACATAAAAAGGTAGTTCTTGGCTCGAATAAATGTTAAAAAAAACACACGTGTAATTATGTGAATAACTCAATCATGCTCTTTTTTCAATGACAATTTCCATAGCTGTTTAATATGGTAGTATTATATATGCATAAAATAAATGTAGGCCCTGTCCAAAGGCTTTATTACTCAAAAACAAAAGACATCAGCATAAGTGGACTGGGATACAAGGCAACTGAAGATTTAGCAAGTTAAGGCTCTGGGGTGAGCAAAATGTATAAAAACCTTTGTCTTCCTTAGGTGAAAAGTTCCTCATAAAATAAGTCTTTTGATGGATCCACAGTAAATTTTTAGTTTTCGTGGCCCAAAAGGGATTTTTTGAGAGCCCTACAGCTCTGTTGGAGGCCCCTTCCTGCAGATCCGTCAAAAAACTTATTATTTTGGCCGCGAAAATCTTAAAAATAATGTTTATTTTTAAGAAAGCATGTCTCCTGATTTAATGCAGATAACTTCAAAAAGATGTCACAAAATGATTTCTGTATCCAAAACAATGATTATAATGAAAAAGAGCGACCCGTACTTCAAAAATCTGCAGCTCAATATCTAGAACCTCTATTTCAAAATCACAATATAGCGAACAAGAGCGGTATTTTAATACAAAATAATGGAAAACATAATAGAGCTGGCAACATATTTTCCGATCTCATCGGTACATGGATGAAACTTTGTGTACAGAAAGTTGAGGCTGAGGGCCGTCAAGTGCATTCCGGATCAGAGGCTTAGTTCTTATATTTTTAAAACAATAGAAATAAGGGCCTAATTGATCGAAACAGAGTCGCAGGCTTGTTTTGTTGTTGTATGAAGTGTACCCAAATTTTTATAATTGTGGCGCAAGTATACATCCGTTTTTAGTTCTTGGTCTATTCAGAAAACAAGCGACCGATTAACTTTCATACCACACTTCGTATAAGGTTGAAACTTTGGTCACAAAAAGATTTATGACCATAAAATACAAAAACAACAGTCTGCCACTCCGGTTCGATCGAATAGGTCCTTATTTTTAATGTTTTAAAATATAAGACCTAAGCCTCTGACCCGGAGTGCACTTGACGGCCCTCAGCCTCAACCTTTCTGTGAACAAAGTTTCATCCACTTACCGATGAGATAGGAGTTCCAGGTAGGTTGAACTACTTAGTGGACACCTTATATGGGCTACTACGCCATATTTGTAGCTCAGGCCTATAAGGAGCGGTTTATCCGGCTCCCTACCCTTGGAGTTATACGAAGGGTCTGGTCCTCCGGGTTGGGGGTTGTGCGTTGGGGTAACTTCCCTACCACGTAAAAAAAAGTTGTTCCGAATCAACAACAAGCCTCGGATATGGATGATTTTAAAGTTGACGACCCCAGCAAACGAAACAAGGACAATGAATTTCGGATATGCACGTGAAACGTCCTGTCCTTATACAGAACACGTGCAGCCGAACAATTAGTGGAGAACCTGGACAGGCTAAAGGCTGACGTAACAGCCATCCAGGAAGAGCGATGGGATGGAGAGGGCATACGGAGACTGAAATCGTGTGACATCTACTACGGCGGGTGCTTGAAGGAACAGGGTAAGCGGCTCTTTTGTTGTGGATTTGTGATAAGGGGAAGACTTAGGCAGGAAGTCTTGGGCTTCCGAAGTGTAAGCGAGCGCCTGGTCACAATCCGCATCAAAGGCAAATTTAAGAACGTTTCGCTGATCTGTGTGCACGCCCCCCATGAAAGGAGAGAGGACTCAACCAAAGAAGCATTCTACGATCTCCTGGAGACAATGTATGATATGTGCCTGAAGTACGACGTGAAGATCATTCTTGGTGACGTCATTATCTCAAGCACCTACTTCCCACACCTCAATATACACAAGGGGACTTGGCGGTCGCGTGAGCAACTAACCGTCAACCCAATCGACCACGTTGCGATAGACGCGAGACATGCTTCCAGTATCTTGGACGTCAGAACGTTCCGAGGGGCCAACATTGACTGGGATCACTACCTGGTGGTAGCTAGACTACGTATGCGGATATCCATGACGCGACAACGCAGAGCAGATCCTGTGAAAAGATTCGATGTCGAGAAGCTTAAATCGCAAGAGACCGCCAAAACTTTTGCAGACCACGTAACTCTTAATCTCTCAGGAGGTCCGCCACCAGCATCAAGTGCAAAGGACCAGTGGGAACACTGTCACCAAGCCATCAGAAGTGCTGCCTCTGATGTGCTGGGTTTCACTAAGCGAATACAACGAAACCTCTGGTTCGATGAAGAGTGCCGTTTAGCGCATGCAGCGCACGAGAAGCGGGCGGTAGAGTCTATTGAGGGTTGTAGCGGTAGGGGAGATGTTCGAAAATTCTATCAGAGGGTGAAGCGATCCACCCAAGGATTCAATGCTAGAACGGAAGCCTGCCGAGATGAGAGTGGGAATATGGAAGTAGACACACAGTCAGTGCTGAGGATCTGGAAAGAACACTTCTCTAGACTGCTTAATGGCGAAGACAGCCAAGATGCCGCTAAAAGGCAGAACGCTCCATTCAACTTGTCAACGATCTGATCGGCCCCTATCAGTGCGGTTTTAGGCCAGGCAAGTCAACCGTCGATCAAATGTTCACATTCCCACAGATTTTAGAAAAATCCCGGGAATTCCTGATCGATAAACACCACCTTTTTATCGATTTTAAAGTCGCGTATGATAGCGTGAAAAGGGACGAATTATACAGAGCCATGTCGAGACTTGGCATCCCTGCCAAACTCGTCCGCCAGTGCAGGATGACGATGAAGAAATCTCGCTGCTCCGTCAAAATTGGTAAGAACACCACCGATTCATTTGATGTTGAGAAAGGATTGAGGCAAGGCGACGCGTTATCATGCAACCTATTCAACATCGTTCTTGAAGACATTGTACGCAACGCACATGTCAACACCAGCGGTACAATCTATCAAAAGTCCGTTCAATTGCTTGCATATGCGGATGACATAGACATTGTCGGCAGAACGAAGCGAGCTGTGGCAGGGGCATTTGCGAGCATTGAATCGGAGGCGGCTAGAATGGGATTGGCGGTTAATGAGAACAAGACGAAGTATATGCTGTCATCTTGAGAGGAATCTCAACATCGTCGACTCGGGCAAAATATCACGATGGACAGATATAACTTCGAAGTTGTCAAGGACTTTGTCTACCTGGGTTCCGCACTATTACATCGCAAAATGACATCAGTGCAGAGATCAAGCGAAGAATTACTCTTGCTCGGTCTAAGAAGGCATTTAAGTAGTAAGGCCCTCTCTCAGACAACCAAGGAGACTTTATACAAAACCCTAATCATCCCGGTCCTGCTTTATGGGTCAGAAGCATGGACACTGAAAGATTCGGATGAAAATCTGCTAGGGTGCTTTGAGAGGAAGATTCTTCGTGTGATTTTCGGTCTGGTGTGTATCGAAGGAGTATGGAGGAGAAGATTCAACGACGAGCTATACGGGCTATACAGCGACGTTGACCTGGTCAAAAAGCTGAAAATACAGCGGCTGAGATGGCTGGGGCACGTGGAGCGTATGGATAGCAACGCACCTGCCCGACGAGTCTTCGAATCTAACCCCGATGGGGTACGCAGCAGAGGAAGAACCCGTAACAGGTGGCGCAATCAAGTGAATGACGACATCAAAGCACTGGGTGTGCGCAACTGGAAGCGGCTAGCTAGGGACAGAGCAGGCTGGAGGGGCTTGTTAGTTGAGGCCGAAGCCCATCCTGGGCTGTGAGCGCCATCAAAAGTAAAGTAAGTAAGTAGGCCTCTGACCCGGAGTGTAAGAGTGAGATTTTTGTGTTTGATGCTGCTAAATCTTTCTGTGACCAAACTTTCAACCATGTACCGATGAGGTCGAAAAAAATGTTGCCCTCTCCGCCTATAAGCAATAATAGGATTGAGTGAAATTTGCCCATTTTATCTATGTATGAAACAGTTTATCCATAAATGTTTATTGATTTGTAACTTTCGCTAAAATTTATTTATATGCGTTGTCCATATCAAATCTAAGCAGATTTGTAGTATTGAAGTATTCTTAACTAAAACTATGAAAAACTGATTTTGATTATTGAGAATATCTATAAATTATACACATACACATAGAGGAACCACCGCATTGCAAAGTTACACCAATCTAGGGGGCACTCTTATTTGCACCTAGAACAAGTAACAGTGATAATCAATACAGGAACCATTTGCTCCTTATTTCACCACTATTTCCACAAATAGTCTACCTTAAGGTGGAAATAGTATCCTTAAGGAGCAAATGGTTCTTCTATTAATAATCACTGGTTCTTGTTCTAGATACAAATAAAAGCGCCACCTATATTGGTGATAAGTTAACACAGGTCATTCCTCTATGTGTATCTATATAAACTTAATGATAGCAGCTAACATTATAAAAGGAGAAAAAAGTAGATATGCCCATTAATGCAAACAACAACATCTCTTGTCCTTCTATAGCAGAATAAATAAGTCCTCTATGCATTTAGCGCGCCATCTGTGAACAAAAAGATGAAATATAACTTTAGCTATAATTATTATTGGTCGAAAAGCTCCAGATAATTTTTGGGACTTGTGGAGGATTCTCCGCAGGAGAAAGAGAATCTACTAGCAGAGTCGCGAACCTCTGGAACATTTCTAGAACCTTTTCCTCGGATCACTAGTCCGAAAGTTGCAGTTTGATTTTAAAAGAGTATTGATAAACGTCGTCGGTGAATTAAGAGTTGCATACTTGTGCTTGTTTATAGTAAAAGTATTTGAATTAAATGTATTTTTATTTCGTTTTATTTTGTTATATATTGTCTAGCTGCAAAATGGTTAGTGAAAAAATTCAGCGAATATCCGAAACCAAAAGGTTTATATGTCGAAAACAGCTACGAGTTTTGCGAAAAAATGAAAGGTACAACAGTAAAAGAAAATGAAGTGTTAGTGTCTTTTGACGTCGAGTCTCTCTTTCCAAGCATACCGATTCCAGAAACCCTCAACATCCTAGAAAATTGGCTGATGGAACATGAACCAGGTGCAGAAAAACGAAATGCATGGAACAAAATATTTGCCAATTTGACGGCAAATTCTATCAAATCATGAAAGGCACATGCATGGGAAATGCACTATCACCATTCATTGCTAATTTGTTTATGTCAAGTTTTGGGACAAAAATGAAAGATGATGGAACATTACCAAAAACTTGGTGGAGATACGTGGACAACGTTGAAGCAATCATTGAAAAAGGAAAAGAAGTTTAAATTGTATCGCTTTTAAACAGTAAGGCTGCGCGTACAGTGGTGCGACAAAGCGATGCGATGCGAGAAACGTTTGCGTACGAGAAAAATATATATATTTATTCTGATATGTGTACGCACAGTGAAGCGATATTTGATGCGAGTTTTTCGCAAGCGTCTCGCTCACAAACTCTTCTGACCACTTTTTCAAGCGAGTTTGTGAGGGTAGGCTTATATCGTTTGCTTAGACGTTTAAAGTAAACAAATCAAAACAGTAAAATATTAATATTTCAGTGCTTTAATAATAAATATAAATTTTCAATTAAAAATTCATCTTCTGATGATATTATTGACACTAAACAAACGAGCAACACAGCCGTACTAAATCGCTTTTACTATGCGCACTATGTCGCATCTCGAATCGCTTGTCGCATCGCTTGTATCACCGCTTCTCGCATCGCATCGCTTTGTCGCACCACTATACGCGTAGCCTAAGTAAATGTAGTTCAGTTTTTTTCTTGCGATATATGTACGTAGTATAGGGCAAGTTTGGGATCGTACAAAAAAAAAATCGAGATAAGAATTTTCCCTAACATTAGGATGATAGAGAACGCGACCTGCAGGCTAAACGGCTGAAGCGATTTTCTTCAAACTTTGGACTTCAGGTTTTTATGTGATTCCCTAGAGGGGAAATTCAATTTTTTTTTTAGCTCAAAAAATAACGGAACCTGTCATACAACCAATATACAAAAATTGATTTATTTCAAAAACGGCTGTAACGATTTACAAAAAAAAAGTAACGAGGTACTAAAATTAATAAAGTAAATATTTTGGCAGAAAAAAAAATTTTATAACGGTTATTAACGGTGCCTGTCATACAACCGATTTTTTGGTTTTCAAATTTCTCGTTAACTACTTCACCAATTTCAACCAAAATTTTGATACAAAAGGTCGCTTATAATTTTAACAATTTTGCATATAAAAATTTTCGAAAAAATAATTTTTGGATTTTTAAAAAAGTATTGAAATTTTTTTTTTTTGAAAATTCAATATCTTGAAAACTGGTCAATGAATTTTTTTTAAGTTTAGTGAAAAATTGTGTTTTATTAAATAATAAAAGTTGGCATGCAAAATTTTATTTTTAAATTTGTTCACGATTTTTTATATATAAAAAATTAATTTAAAAAAAACCGCTCTTACGATTTTTGAATTTTATTTTTCATAAATTCATATTTATTAAACAAATCAGATGGCATACTTTTTTTGAGCTCTATCTATCTAAGCTATTAAAATAACCAATCTATATTAAATCATAGTAATCATTTATTTTTTAAATAGTTTTTAAAACTTTTTTTTTTTTAATGATATCATAATGTAATGGAACCAATAAATTTGTACATGTCTATTTCAAGCTACGTTAAAGTTGTTAGCTACGAGAGTAAGTTTTGTGCAATCCAGTCGTGCCCATTTTTATAAAGGGAATACGTTTTATTTGGAAACCCTTGGCAAAATATTACAATACTTTTGTATAAACGTATAGGTAATTTAAAAAAAATGAATATAATAAACATTTAAAAACAAATATAACATAAAATAAATTCACCTCAATATTTCAATAAACCGTCACATTTTAATTTGTCAAAGAGTTCTTTAGCTTTGGTTAGGACATATTTTCCATTGGTGTTTCTTGGAATTTCTTCAACAAAAAACAATCCACCATGAAGCCATCTGCTCTTGGGAAGTTTCTTTGCGATATAATTTTCAATATCTTCTCTGCTTATGTTGCTTCCTGGTTGTCTTTTAATCAGAGCTGTCGGAAGATCACCATGCTCTTCACTTCGAGTTCCAAAAACACACACTTCAGCTACACCATCCAGATCAAAAATGCAGTTCGCAATTTCTTGCGGTGAATAGCGGCTTCCATTATACATTATTATATGTTGTTTCCTATCGACAAGATAAAGATCGCCATCTTCGTCAAAATATCCAACATCAGCAGTATGAAACCAAGCATCTTTGTCAAAAGCTTTTTTTGTTTCCATCGGATTGTTTATATAACCTCGCCATTTTAATTCATTTTGTACCAAAATCTCTCCAGTTTCGCCAATACCCAAATTAAAACCTTGGCCATCCACTATTCTGATCTTAATGCCTTTGCATAGCTGTCCAACTGAAAAGGGCTTGACCGTACTCGATGTACACGAAACTGCTCCAAATTCGGTTGCACCATAAAAATTGGCAACGCAGCCACACTTGATCAAACTTTGCAGCTTAACATACAATGAATGCGGAATGTGTTCCCCAGCTATAATAAACATCCTTAAACTCGAAAAATCACATAGTTCGGCTTCACCACTTTTTATAAACTGTGATAGGTACGAGCCCCTCATAGTGCAATAGTTTACTTTGTATTTTTCAATAATTTGTCGCAGTTTTTGTGGAGAGAATTGTTCCGTGGTGCAGATTTTTGTGCAGGATGACACAATGGTGCGAATCAAATGTCCCAAGCCTGACATCCAGTCAAGGTTGCTGAACGTAAAGATGATAGAACCAGCTTCAACTGGCCTTAGAATAGAACAATAATTACACAATTAACATTTTCAGCAATGCAAGAAAAAAAAATATTGAATATTTTATAGAGGAATAAAATAAATGGTTAGTGTAATGCAGAAGGCACAGTCTTATTTTTTAAGAGAATTGAATTGTTTTCTATTAAAATATTTCTAATTTGAGATAGTCATCCTTTTCTAGACCATGATAATGATGTCTTACCTGAAAGCTTCCAGCACCATCATATGTGACATACAAATTCCCTTAGGCAAGCCAGTTGTACCGGAAGAACATAATATTGCCATAGTGTCAAATTCGTCCTTTGAACAGTCTCTCGGGCTGTTGATGATTATGAAGACTATATGAAGGGATTTAAAAGCTTTACGTAATCTTAAAAAAATTACCAGAAGATGTCTTCAGTGCCAGTAGGTTTCATGAGGTCATGGACGTTAGAAACACCCTCAATGCGGCCATTAATTGTAAAAAATTTTGGTTTAAGATTTATGTCTTTACAAGCAGCGACTAAACTTTCGTAGTTTCCTTCATCGCAAAATATTATTTCTGGTCTGCTGAGAGCAAGCGAATGTGCGACGATTTCTGAAAACGAGATTGTTTCGTCCTTAAAAACCAAAAACCTTATAACAGATACGAACTTTTATGACATATAGGATTAACTGCATGAAAAACCGTCCCATTTAGCAGGCACGCATACAAAACTGGAGCTTGATACGTAGAACCAGAGGCTATCATTCCAATGATTCCTTGCGCTGTGTTTAAGTTTTGAGCAATCCTTATGCTAATTTTAAGCATTTCGGCGTTTGTGAGAATCGTTCCGTCTGAATCAGAAATCTTAAAAAATCATAAAAAAAATGTAATTTATAATTTCACATTAAAAAAAAAAACAAAAAAATATCAATTTTCTACCTGACAGATATTTTGAGGATTTGCCTTCATTTGCTGGTAAAAGACCTGACCAACCGACAATCCTGAATATTTGGATGGTTCTTTATTTGGACCACTCCAAGTTTTTTCCACAGAGTTATAGGTTGTTCTAGGTTTATTTAAAATCATTTTCTAGCTATATACATAAGTTAGTTCTGTGGTGTTAAATTCAGTTCTCTATAATCTGTTTGATATTTCTTTACTGAATGCTTTGAATTTCTTATTCAGACCACTTTTATATTGTTATCGCGAATTATGGTAAATAAAATAAACGATCCTTTCTTCTCAACTCACAAATTTATTATAAAAAATATTCCAGATAAAAATAAAATATATATGTTAATCAATAAATACTTAAACTTTAAAACAATAACAAATAACAAGTAACAACCTTCTTAGATTATAACAAGGCAATATATTCTTAAATCTGTATGAAACCATCTTAATTATTAATTAATTCTTATATTTAAACTGGTTGCTGTTATTGATGATGTAGTGTAGTTGTGTAGATGTGTTATGTATATAAGTTGGTGAAAGGAGTTACCCATTCATAACTCACCCCAGGCAGTGGCGGATCCAGGGGGGTGGCTATAGGGGCTAAAGCCCCCCCCCCCACAGCCGATTGCTAAAATAATTTGAAATATAGAAAGCAATACATTACAACGTGTTAAGTTTTATTTTCGTCTAAAATATTGTTAAGATGAGAATTTTGATGGACAAAATAACGTGGTTGGGGCTAAACAATTTACATGTTCTGCAACTTTTTTCTAAGCCCTAAGGTTGGGGCTAAAGCCTATGAAGTGAATTGGAAAAAAAAAACAATTGGGGGCTATGAAAAATGGACATGTCTCATGCAACGACAATTTCCCCTTAAAACAAAACCCAGAAAATTGAAAAAAAAAAAACAACTTGGGACTAATAAGGTCTGAGAATATTTGACAAAAAACGTAGTCAGGGTTAAACAATTAACTCCCTAAAAAATAACCCTATTCCAGAGAGCTTTAGGGGCATAGGTCTTAGGATTTTCAAAGTCCGAAGTTGGAAGATATTATTTTAAAAAAATGTGGTCGAAGCTTAACATTTACATGTCAAAAGCATCAACTAAGTTTTTAGTGTAGGTAAAACACTAAAAACTTAGCTAATTTAACGAAAGAAACGCAATTGAGGCTAATTGAGAACACCGGGGTGTAAAGCTTAGTGTAAATGTTTAATACAACAGGAATTATTTCTTACTGAGTTTAGATCATTTTGGGGCTTAGTTTTTAAAATTTCAAAGGTCCAATGCAATACATACAAAACATTTTTGGACTAAGCAATTCAATACAAATTCTCTAGTCGAGGAGCCAAATTCCAAAAGCGTGAGAAACTCTGTGAACTCAGAAAAATCTTGCAGGTGGACATGAATATTTACAATCTCTATAGACTCTTGAGTGGCTTAAAAATTTATCGACACATTTTTTGAGCAGGAACAGAAAGTGTATGTAGGTGCAGTGTAAACGAAGATTCATTGAAACTTGCAGAATTGAGCCGTGCAACTTATTTCTTAGAGCAGCTGTTTCTTGTGGCCGTCTGAAAGTCTTGAAATTTTGATATTTTATTTTTCGATCCACAAAATCTTATTTTCGTGCTTTCCAGTGACAATTTGAAGGAAACAGGTAGGTTCGTTGCTTTGACTAATTAAAGAAAATGAGATCTCAGAGGACTGATACTGTCAAAACACATATGAGCTTTTGCCAGAAAGACCACTTAAATATCATTTTTCTGAACTAGCATTACAAACAGTTCTTAAATTTTGTTAAAAAGGTGAAGTTCAAAGCATACCTTCAGCTAATTTAAACAAACACTTACATAATGTACAAAGGTGGGCACTTGATACCTTATCAATTATTAAGCAATATACCTATAAATAAACGAATTTGTTCGTGTGGTAACGTGGCTAGAACTTAAAGTTATAAAAATAGTTATACTACCATGTTTTGCTGAGCCTTAATATTGGCTTTTAAAAGAAATTCCCATGCTTAACACATCAATCCCAAATTCTTCTTATTGTGCTTCTTATTATAAATGCGATAAAGGCACAAAAAACACGACTATTATTAAAGGAAAAGTGATGTCAAAATTCGTTTTCTGTTATATAACTTTAAATTTACAAACTGGATTTCCAAACTCCAAGCCCCCCCCCTTACTTACTTTACTTTAGATGGCGCTCACAGCCAAGGATGGGCTTCGGCCTCAACTAACAAGCCCCTCCAGCCAGCTCTGTCCCTAGCTAGCCGCTTCCAGTTGCGCACACCGAGTTGTTTGCTGTCCTCCTCCACTTTCGCCTGGGTGTCCAAACAACCCAACGAGATACGCCATGAAATCTTTTATTGTACAGATATTTCTGAATTGCACCGATAAAGGGCTGCGACATTTGTCTTCTCAATAAAACACAAGAGTCATGAAGGACGAAGGTTTCACGTTTGTTTATCGAATGAAATTACATAATAGGTGTCTATTATCATAATACACACCGTGCGTCGGCAGCGATAGCGTGAACTTCAAAAACACTTTCATTCAAATCGTTTCATTCGTTTTATTTCATTGATATACGATCGTTCTGTTTTATCGATCACATTATTCACATTCGATCCATTTAATCGATCGTTAAAACATTCAAATACACTTACAATTTTTTTTTATTTAACAACCAAAATATTCACTAGAAATAATTTATGTGGCAGAACAACGTTTGCTAGTAATTTATATATTAATTTGTTTTTTAAACTTTGTTTTTAATGATATGATGATATTATGGAACTCATATTATTCAGAAACATCGTTGATTTCTAGCTAAATTAGTGTTTTTAGCTATACAAGAGCAAGATCGTGCGATCCATATTTTATTTTAATTTCTATTGTTAAATCATTGAATATATTTAAATTTGTATTAACTACAAATTGAATTCAATAAATCTACATTATTATTATATTATTATTACAATGCATCCCAATTTTTTTTTTTGAAAACAAAATAGGTATGTATTTTGATTTCGATGGTGCTACCTAAACTGAAAAAAATCTATATTTTCTTCAGAGCGTCTCCATAACATCATCGTTTAATCTGTTGGGTTTTATCAAAACAACTTTTTTCACACATAACAAATGCTTGGCCCTTAAAGACAATTTCATTTACCATAACTAGTTTTTAATATTAGTTAACAACAAATACCTATTCATAATTTGTTTATACTCAGCATTACTAAGCAGTAACTTGTTTTTAAATCAATAAGTGCCCAGATTATGACATTGAACACAATAACATTTGACAATATAGGTATTTACTTATTTTCGTCTGGCATAACAGGGTACAAGATACAAAAACAATAACAACCACAACCACAACCACATTAGTTGGTTTTATTGTCTGGTAGGTATGTCAGCCAAGGTCAAAGCACATTAGGTAGACAAAATGGATTTGTACCGGTTATTTTTTATTTTGTTTTCTTTTAGAAAATTTACATGTATTATATAGGTGCTTGCTTAGAATTGGGGGTGATGACGTTTTATGCTTTAATTTTTGTCATTTTTTTTTTAAATTTCATGAACTTGGAAAAGGAAACATTTTTTTTAGCACGAGTACGATAACTTGGGCGCCGATAATTGATAACAGATTTTTGTAGAGGGGTCAAATACAAACAATTTAATGAAAAAAATACTAAAAATGGGAAAAAATCATTAAAAAATAACGGTAATACTTACAATTAAGTATTACAGTCAAACTTCTTTATAACGAACTTCCTTATAACGTAATTCTCTCTATAGCGAATTGCATATAGTTCCCCCTTCCCATTAAAAAAAGATCCTATATAAATTAGGTTCTTTATAACGAAATTCTCTATAGCGAAATTCTCTTTATAAAGAACTAATTTTCTTTCCTGAAGGCAATTTTTTTCTCTATAACAATATAGCAAATTTCAATTTTTTTTTTCTTCGAACTTGTTTTTCTTATTTTAAAGGGGAACTCCCTATTTTGGCAAGAATATTCTTAATGAAAAAGTGTACATGTGTAGCAGAAATGTTACACATACCAACATGGGTTTGAGTTTGCATTTTAAGTTCGTGATACGTTTATAAAAAACTTTCGAAGCGCAAGGCTATTTTACTTTCAAAGAAATTGTCCAATGTTCATTGTTGAAAAAGTAAAAAAAGTAGAAAAGAAAAAAGATGTTGCATAGGAATTTGGTACTGCGTGTATCGTCTATAAGATACATTTTCGACAATTTTAAAAATGAGCTACCTTCAAATTTTAATGTTTGCAGAAGAGAACTGTAATTGATATTTTTTTTGAAGCAAGAGATGATGATTGGATGATTGGATTGATAAATCTACTGATGATGCCTTGCTACGCTTCTGCTCCCAAATATTTTGAAGCCTTGTCAAAAAAAAGTGTACTGCCGCATTATTTGTTGACATTTCAAAAGCCTGTAATGTGGTAGATCACGAAATATTGCTTAGTAAAATTGAAAACGCTGGGTTCCGAGGCCTAATTTGTGAATGTTTCGGATTATATTTGAATAAAAGAATTTAAATAGTGGTATTCGAAGAGGTTAGGAGTGATATGTGGTCAATCGATTTAGGAGTTCCACAGGGGTCGGTTTTAGGCCCACTTCTTTTTTTTGATCTACATCAATTCATTTTTTCGACTGCCTTTTAAAGGTGTACTGACAGCTTTCGCTGATGATGTCGGTTTAGCTTTAGTGCGGATAGTAACCTTAATCTACAGCTAACATTAATGGGTATCTTAGTTTATTAAGGCTTTGGTTTGCTGAGCATAAATTAGTTATTAGTTCTAAAACCAAAGTTATGTTGTTAATTTGTCACAGAATAAAAACCTTGATGCTGAGCTCTTTTTTCATGGTACTGAATGCCAGAAGTTTAAACTTGTTAACGGCTCTTGCATCACCAATTGTTCTTCTTCCTCTTTCTCTAGTTCTTCCAGCTGCAGTGATAGATGCTTTCAGATAGAGAATGTTAATGAATTCAAATACTTGGGACTTATAATTGATTCTAAAATGAGCTTTTACAATCACACAACAAATCTGAGAAAATACTTTCGTGGCGCAATAACATATTTCTATTTTCTAAGGAATGATTGTTCGTACCAACTTCTTATAATAATATACTATGGGATCTTTCATTCAAATCTAGAATACGGAATTTCATGTTGGGGGGAAACCCATTTCAACAAATGCAACCTTTTTTGACTCTTCAAAAGTCTGTACTTAAGAAGATTTGCCGTAAATTTTGCTTATATCCTAGTTTACCACTTTTTAATGAATTGAAAACTCTCCCAATTCGACATTTGTACTGCTACAAAGTTCTAAATGAATTCTTCAAAAGATCAGGAAATCTCAATTGCAGAATTATTTTGAGTCATAACATACGTGGACATTTTTTAAATCAAGTATCTATACCAGCCTTCCGTACAACTGCATTTCGTATTTTTTTTCGATGTGGTTTCATGTCGATTATTTGTTTGTAAAGCATGTACAAAAATGGCTTTTTTGCTTTGATTATACGCTATTGAATGAATGCTGAATATTTAGTTTATCCTGATGTTCCAATGAAATTGTGAACTAAATTTAATTTTCTCTATATTACTGAATAACAAATAAACAAATGTATTTTTTCTCTTTTTTATTTTTATTTTGATTTTATTTTGTTTTTTGATTTTTTATGGGTCACCCCACCCACCATAATTATGTTTAATATTGCTGTTATTGATAATGAGGAAATCGATGATAATGTGCAGCTTATGGAAGATGGAAACATGTTCCCAAATGAATTGGCTGGTGAAATTGAGCTAGAATGCAGGTTTGATGATTTAAATTCTCAAAACCTGAAGACATACGATGAACCGGAAGTCGATGTTGTACCAAATGATCAAAACAGTGCATCATTATGAATTACCTAAGTGGTCAAAAAGCCATCGTGTTGAATTTTCAAAAAAAAAACAACAAATCATTTGATGGTTTTGAAAACGTTACAAGCAATTATCTGATTTGAATTCGAGGAAAAAAGTGGTACTGGCCACTTTTATCAAATGCACTGGATGCAGCGTTGGTAAAAGCATGGAAAATACATTACATTTGCAAAAAAAATTGCCAAGGAAGCACCAATGCCGTAAGTAGAATTTAGAACGTTTGTTGTAGATTCCCTGTTGCGATTGGGAACAATCACTGAACCTGTGATTCAAACGGAAGGAAACCCGAATGAAGTGGCTCGTTTCGACAACATCAAACAGACTGTCATCAAAACAGAAAAGCGTCTCCGATGAAGCAAGTGTTCCAGCCAAACCGTTTTTTCCTGCAAGAAATGTGATATCCCGCTTCATCCAAAATGCTTCGATGAATACCAAACAAAAATCCATTCTTTGTAAACATAATGGGGCGTATTCATAGTCATTTTAGACCTGGGTCTAAGTTAAACATAGCTTTGGTTGAATTTTCGGACGTTGATTCAATTTGTTTAAGCTTATAATTTCAAAATATTTGAAAGCTTTTTGTGTAGTATACCAAGTTAATTATCTTATAAAAATATAAAACCAACAATTTGTAATTAAAATCGGTCTGTATTCATTGAGCCAAAATTGTCTTAAACTGTAGTTTAGTTAAACCTGGGTCTATCTGCGACTATGAATGCATATTCATAGTGTGTAAAATTTCAAGGTTCTAAGTTAACTGGAACTGGTATCCGCCGGAAGTGGGTTAAAGATATAATTAATTTAAAAGTATCACAAAGTGTCTAAATTTTCGTTTTATTTTTAATGATTCTCTCCAACAAAAATCAATCGTGTACAGATGACAACCTTATTTTTGTAGCTAGCTCCTCGTCTATTAGGTGGCTGCCTGGCAGCCTGGACTGATCTTCTCAAACACCAATTGAAGAATTACGTTTCAATAGCTGTAAATGGCCTCACAGCTAAAAATGGTTTTTTTCTTGTATTTAAATAGGCACCTATGTATACTTTAGAGAAGCTTACAGAAATTATAAATTACTTTAAGTGTTACACAACGGCCTCAGTTATAAGCTTATCTTTATTTTTATGTGTGACAAATAATAAAAATTTAAATTTGTATAAATAAAATAAAACAAAAATAAAAACAATCAAAAGAAAGTGCCATCATTTCGTTTAAATCTCCTCTCGTTGCGTTTGTTGGTTAGTTGGTTTTAAGGCAAACAAGGAATATTAAGATAATCTTAAATCGTAGAAGATATTTTCTTAGAAATTTGCATAAATCTGTCTGTTGTAAAATTTTGTATTATCCCCAACAATACTTATTTACTCCTTTTCGTCTATTTGTAGGTTACATATATTTCTTCGAGTCTTTAGGAGCTATTTTTGGTTAACCCTTGGATAACAAAACGTCTGTCTGTTGTGTGTACATATAATAATAGCCGACAAGAAAATACAAAATTCCTTGCCATCCCTTTTGTTGAAATCTGAAAAACTGGAGTATGGAACGAGTATCTATATAGCTTTACATGCAAGTAGGTATACGTTACGTATAGAAGTAAAGCATCCTTGTGAAAAGGATAAGAGATCTGCCATGAAGAATATAAATTGCCCGGAGATTCCCGGAGTACCTTAATTTTAGTTTTGTGATGGAAAACCCTTTGCATTTTCAAAACTTTAGCTCATAAAGATTAAGTCAATGCCGGCCGGGTATGCTGGCTTTCTTAACACCAAAAAGATGGTTTTGCACTTTTGTGGATTTCTGTCTAAGCCTCAAGGAATTATCTTGCTTGCTGCACATACAGGTATTTTAACATTCTTCCAGCCAGCGTTTGGTAAATGTGTACCCAAATGGAAATAATGTAGATAATATAGGTGCCGTACACATACCTCCATGAAAAGGAATGCCATTAATAATTGATGCAAATTAATGAATTTCAAATGTTTCGGAAATACCTATACAAAGTAATAATTACTTTTTATATATACCTAACCTATGTATATATACTTAACATACGAGCGTATATGTGTACATATGTATGAGTATGTACCTATGTTTAATATTTATTCTTTTTTTGTTTTTTGCGTTAGGAACAAGAGCAACAGATTAAGTTTTCTCCATTGAGCAAGGATACAACTTTGGTCACGAAAAGGCTTGTATGGCTTTCATATTTATAAAAAAGGCGCTGGGACATAAGGCGCAGGGACATAAGGCCCAGGGACATATCGTCCAGTTTTTATTTTTGGGGCTTATTTTTGGGAAATAAGTCCCAAATCGAATTTAGGGCTTGAGTCCCACACAAGTCAGACCCGTTGGCCCAAATAAAAATGTTGGGAGTTCTGTCCGACTAAATAAGTATCACCAAATGATAAAACTTGGATAATTTCGAGTAAGATACTTCGGTCAAACTGTGATGGAGATGAAAGAAGTCTTGTCTATTTTCAATGGCGATTTTGGATGGGAAGTCTTATATAAATATGCAGTGATGGCAGTTAGTTATACAACCAGGATCATCATAGGCGATTTAAAAAAAAAAAAAAACAACAAATACCTACAAATTTTTTTAAAAAAATGTATATAGGAAATGCAATCTGGTACACGGCCTTTGGAAAAACCATTTAATTTTAAGATAAAACTTAATATTTTATAGACAAACAAAAGCAAAATATAAAGATTCATTAAACTTAATTTCTAAATTTTAGGATGATTTAAGTTAAAAGAATTTAATAACTAACTTAAACTGAGACCGAGACGAGACTTAATTATACGTGACCGATGCGATACCGAGACGAGACTGAAATTTTTCGACTTTAACCGAGACGAGACTTACAAAAGTCTCGCAAAGTCTTGTCTAGTGGCCAGCCCTACTCGAAATTCAGCCTATCTTATGTCTGTCCGGACATCTAAATGTACAATTGTACATCCAAAACGGCTGAATGAATTTTTTTTTTTTCAATCTTGGTGCCTACTGTTTTTCGTTAATATGCCACAAGTTTTGTTTAGTTTTTTTTTTTTAGGAAATTAACGGTACCTGACATATAATTTCTTAACACAAAAGGAAAATATTTTTTTCTTAAAATCGGCTCGAATAATTTTCTTAAAAAAATTAAATAGTTATAAAGGGCAAAGGCTCCTTTTTTGTATTTTTGTTTTTTTTTTTTTTTTTTCAAAAAATGTTTTTTTGTATAATGTAGAATCATTTTTTGGGCTTTCTCGAAAACGGTGCAGTTGATATGTTTTTTTATTTTTATATGTTGAAATTCTGAAAAAGTTTAAACATTATTGTTAGCCATTTTTTGTTTAATTAAATTTTTTGTGTGGAAAACTCAATATTTTGAAAACGAATTGGTCATTTTTAGGGCTGGCGACGAGACGAGGCTTAGCGAGACTTTTGTAAGTCTCGTCTCGGAACGAAAATTTTCAGTCTCTTATCGTACTCGCATAATTAAGTCTCGTCTCGGTCTCAGTCTGGCCTTTTTGCGCGAGGAAATTTAAATTTGCAGTCTCGTCCCGGTCTCGTATCAGAAAAATGCGATTTCAGGGCAACTTGTTGAATATTGCAACGAAATATTTTCGATATGACAAAATAAAGTTTGTGCCCCATATAGTTTTAATATATGCAAAAGAAAATCAATATTTACATGAAATTCGATTTTCAATTTATAAGACCGACGGGACTCTCGGTAAATTTCGGGTTAAATATACAGTCTCGGTTCAATCTCGTCTCGGATGCTTAAAAGGCAGTCTCGTCTCGTCTCGTCTCGTCTCGTCTCGTCTCGTCTCGTCTCGTCTCGTCTCGTCTCGTCTCGTCTCGTCTCGTCTCGTCTCGTCTCGTCTCGTCTCGTCTCGTCTCGTCTCGTCTCGTCTCGTCTCGTCTCGTCTCGTCTCGTCTCGTCTCGTCTCGTCTCGTCTCGTCTCGTCTCGTCTCGTCTCGTCTCGTCTCGTCTCGTCTCGTCTCGTCTCGTCTCGTCTCGTCTCGTCTCGTCTCGTCTCGTCTCGTCTCGTCTCGTCTCGTCTCGTCTCGTCTCGTCTCGTCTCGTCTCATCTCGTCTCGTCTCGTCTCGTCTCGTCTCGTCTCGTCTCGTCTCGTCTCGTCTCGTCTCGTCTCGTCTCGTCTCGTCTCGTCTCATCTCGTCTCGTCTCGTCTCGTCTCGTCTCGTCTCGTCTCGTCTCGTCTCGTCTCGTCTCGTCTCGTCTCGTCTCGTCTCGTCTCGTCTCGTCTCGTCTCGTCTCGTCTCGTCTCGTCTCGTCTCGTCTCGTCTCGTCTCGTCTCGTCTCGTCTCGTCTCGTCTCGTCTCGTCTCGTCTCGTCTCGTCTCGTCTCGTCTCGTCTCGTCTCGTCTCGTCTCGTCTCGTCTCGTCTCGTCTCGTCTCGTCTCGTCTCGTCTCGTCTCGTCTCGTCTCGTCTCGTCTCGTCTCGTCTCGTCTCGTCTCGTCTCGTCTCGTCTCGTCTCGTCTCGTCTCGTCTCGTCTCGTCTCGTCTTGCCTCGTCCTGTCTCGTCTCTTCTCGTCTGAGTATCGTCATGCGAGACATAGACTTTTTTCGCCTCGTGGCCAACCTAGCCATTTTATTTCAAACTTAGTTAAAAGTAATTTTTATTATTTTCTAAAATACTTGTTTCTAACCAAAATCTGACCTTAAAATGAGGACGACTGGATCCCACAAACTTGCTCTCGTAGCTAACAACTTGAACGTAGCTTAAAATTGATAATGTGTACATATAGTGGTTCTAGTCGTAAAACATTGTGATATCATTATAAAAGTTTTTTTAAGGTCAGGTTGGATAGGTTGAAGATTTTGCATCTTGTCTCGAAATTTATTGAGGAAATCATGGTTGGATGAACAATCAGTGGATATGAACATATCGCCTGGAAGTCTTAATGGTGTACCATAAACAAGTTCAGCTATGGTTGCTTTGTAATCTTCTTTTAAGGACGATCTGCGGCCGAACATAACAATTGGGAGCTTGGCAACCCAATCTTCTGTTCCCTGGCATTTGATTGCTGTCTTTAAAATTTGGTGGAATCGCTCTATCATTCCATTTGCCTGGGGATGATAAGGCGATGAACAGTTTCTCTTGATGCCCAGAAGTTTTGACAGTTCATTAAAAAGAGAGGATCAAATTGCCTTCCTTGGTCTGACTCGATTTCTTAAGGGTTTCCAAACCTGGAGATCCAACCAGAAAGAAAAACTGATGCAACAGTTTCGGCGGGGATATCTGGGAGAGGAATAACTTCTGGCCATCTTGTAAATCAATCAATGCAGGTGAGGGCGTATGTGAATCCACCTGAATATGGCAATGGTCCAACTAGATCTAGGTAAACATGATGAAATCTTTCTTCAGGTGGTGCAAAACTGGCAATTGGAGATCTGGTATGGTGTTGTATCTTGCTTTTTGGCAGCTGATGCACGTTTGAGACCATTTACGATCATCTTTCTTCAGGTCCGGCCAAATAAAACGTTCTTTGAGCATCTGAGTAGTTTTCTTAATACTAGGATGTGACAAGTTGTGGAGTGTATTAAAAACTTGACGACGTAGATTTGGTGGAATATATGGTCGTGTCTTGCCTGTCAAAATAACGCAAAAGATTTGGTGATTCGTATTTGCAAGTTCGATTTCCTTTAGCTGTAGAGATGAAGTTGAATTGAGGATTTTTTTGAGTTCTTCATCGGTTTGTTGTTGATTAGCCAAATCAGTGAACAAATGGCTTTAACTCTGGATAGAGCATCAGCCACTACATTGTCCTTGCCGTTGATATGAATTATATCCGTGGTTAACTGTCCGGTGTAGCTCAAATGTCTGAGTTGACGAGGGTCTGATTTCTCAGGTTTTTGTTGAAAGGCGAAAGTTAGAGTTTTGTGGTCAGTATAAAGAACAAACTGTATTCCTTCTACCATGTGTTGAAAATGCTTGATTGCCATGTAAGCACTTAGAAGCTCGCGATCATAGGCACTGTATTTGGTTTGGTTTGGCGAAAACTTTTTCGAAAAGAATCCAAGACCTTACCAATGATTGGATACAAACTGTTGAATAACAGCGCCTGAAGCTGTATCGGATACATCTGTCATTATTGACAATGGAGCGTAACGTTATGCTTGGTTTTTGCCAGAAGGTCTGTATTTGTGATGTCTTCAAATTATTCCAAGAAATCGTAAATGAAGGATGTCGGATTTATTGTTTGAATATTTGCTCACTTGGTGAAATTGTTGCACCGAAACCATGTGTTTGAAGACTTGTTTTTCGATCAATTAGATTCTTGTTTCTAACGTCAACTAAAAGATCAAAAAATACAGGAAATCGGATCCAATGATTGGCTCGGTGACTTGGGCAATGATAAAATGCCAGTTAAAGTTTCTGCGAAGACCAAGGTTACGTGACATCAATCGTTCTCCATAAGTTGGAATTTCAGAGTCATTCGCTGCATACAGAACGCGGTTCGATTTGCTGTTCCGCTTGTCTGTACTTGTAGGTGGAATGACTGAAATTGTAGCTCCAGTGTCTATGGGAAAACATTTATTGGAAGATTTCTCAATGGCATAAAGGCGACTTATGGTGTCTGCGGATTGGCTAGTCTCTTATTGCTGTCCGCATATTAGTTTCCCGTCTGAAACTGACAAGCTTCTTGGCACTTCCTTGCTTCTTTGCCATATCGTCGGTGGTAGGAGCAGATGTTTGAGTTTTTGGACATCGATCTCTTCTTGAAGGAATTCTTTGAACGTGAAGAACTTCGGCTTCTAGGTACTTGAAGTTGTTTAACTTGTTCTCGTAGAGCAGCAATCTGAGACAGAAGCAACATCTGAATTAGGATAGACATCAGAGATTTTATCTGCCATATCTGCCAAAGTTTTGAGATCTTGATTTAGACTACACGACAGGATGGACTGGGTCGTGTTTGGCAGTTGCTTCATCCATAAGGTTCTGAGAATGTCTTCCGATATACTGGGTGATGCAAGCTCTCTCATCTTTGTAAGCAGCTGAGTTGGTCGTCTTCCATCGAGAGTGATGCCGCTGAGGAGGGTCTGGAGTATCTTTTGTTCCGATTCTGGGAATGCTGACAGAAGTCGAGTCTTCAGGCCATTGAATTTTTTCCGTGGCAGGAGAGCTGGTAACCACGTCTCGGACTTCGGTCAGCACATCAGCTTCTAGGTTTTCAACCAGAGTATAGAATTTCGTCGTATCCGAAGTGATTCCGCTGGTGTGGAACTGGGCCTCAAGCTGGAGGACCCACAGGTCGGGGCTCCGCTTCCAGAATGGTGGCACTTTTATGGAAACCTTGGCAAATACTCCTTCTGCTACCTTTTCCTCTGAGCCAGGCATTGTGTTGGTGTGTGGTATCTTTTGTCGTGTAGGTTAATGGCACCTTACCGTGGGTCAGGGGATACCTTATTAACTGCATGATGTGAATGTGATTTGAAAGGCACCTTACCGTGGGTGGGGGGATACCTTGTAAATGATGATAGTCTGGTATCTTGTGATACCTGATGGTCACGACTATTTTGAACTTAAAGGTGTCTGGCTGCCGTTAAATACCCATGTAGTTGCCTGGCTGCTTGGGAAACATTGTCAAATAGTTCTCTTGACAACATATATAAAATAAAGCTTTGATACTCTAACGAAAATGGCACTAATATTTTGAACTTAAAGGTTTCTGGCTGCCGTTAAACACTCATGAAGGAGTCTGGCTGCTCGTAAATGGCACTAATATTTTGAACTTTAAGTTGCCTGTCTGCCGTTAAACACTCATGTGGGAGTCTGGCTGCTCGTAAACGGTACTAATATTTTGAACTGTAAGGTGTCTGTCTGCCGTTAAACACTTATGTAGGAGTCTGGCTCCTCGTAAATGGCACTAATATTTTGAACTTTAAGGTGATCTGGCTGCTTGGGAAGCATTATTACATAGCTGTCTTAACAACATACACCGGGTGATTTTTTAAGAGGTTTAGAACTTTAAAAAAAAAAAAAACACAAAAAATTCGAAAAAATGAATGAAATATTTATTTGAATCGATAGTTTGAACCTTGCAATTTAATGTTTAAAGATAATTTCATGCAAATGTTGACCGCGGCTGCGTCTCAGGTAGCCCATCCGCTGAGTCCAATTTTAGCATACTCTTTCACACATATCGGCCGGTATCTCACGAATGAATGCATGGATGTTGGCTTCCAGTGCGTCAATCGAAGCGGGCTTGTCCCTATAGACATTAGCCTTGACATACCCCTACAAAAAATAGTCTAATGGTGTCAAATCGCACGATCTAGGCGGCCAATTGACCGGCCCGAAACGTGAAATTAACTGTTCACCAAACTCGCCTCGCAATTGCGCCATTGTTTCGCGTGCTGTGTGGCATGTGGCACCGTCTTGTTGAAACCACATATCATGCAAGTCAAGAACTTCCATTTCGGGCAAAAAAAAGTTTGTTATCATCGCTCGGTAGCGTTCACCATTGACAGTAACGCTGGGATTCGCATCATCTTTGAAGAAATATGGCCCAATAATGCCGCCGGCCCATAAACCGCACCAAACAGTGGCTTTTTCGAGATGCATTGGTAGCTGTTGCAATGCTTCTGGCTGATCTTCACTCCAAATGCGGCAATTTTGCTTATTTACGTACCCATTCAACCAAAAATGAGCC
Organism: Melangyna quadrimaculata; assembly: GCA_949320155.1. NCBI lineage: Eukaryota > Metazoa > Arthropoda > Insecta > Diptera > Syrphidae > Melangyna > Melangyna quadrimaculata. The sequence goes on from CASGHW010000094.1 coordinate 51,243, forward strand.
TCATCGCTGAACACAATTTTTCGATAAAAAAGCGGATCCTCGGCCAGCTTTCCAAGAGCCCATTCACCAAAAATTCGGCGTTGTGGTAGGTCGGCTGGCTTTAGTTCTTGCACCAGCTGTATCTTAAAAGGCCTTACGCCCAAATCCTTCCGCAAAATCTTCCACGTAGTGCTGTAACAAAGGCCTAACTGCTGGGAACGGCGCCGAATCGACATTTCGCGGTCTTCTGTCACACTAGCTGATACGGCCGCAATATTTTCTTCACTACGCACAGTACGTAAACGTGTTGGTGGTTTAATGTCCAACAAAGTAAATTTGGTGCGAAATTTGGTCACAATCTTCCGAATAGACTGCTCAGAAGGTCGAGAATGCCGACCATAAAATGGAAGCAGCGCGCGATGAACATTTCGAACCGAGCACGAATTTTGATAGTAAAATTCAATAATTTGCAAGCGTTGTTCATTTGTAAGACGATCCATGGTTAAATTGCAAACCAAACTGAAGCTGTTTGACAGTGACACAAGGTACTAAACACACGTCAGCTGTCAAAACCAGTGTTGCCAAAACAAACCAGCTAAAAAATCACCCGGTATAAAAATTAGCTTTGATACTATAACGTAAATGGCACCATTTTTTGACACTTTTAAAGTGTCTGGCTGCCGTTAGGCACCCATGTAGGTGTCTGGCAAGTGTCAAACAAAGTTTGTGACATCTTCCTTTTGAACGTGTCAAAAAATCAGCTTTGATAAAATGAAGTAATTTGGACACTTTTTTATGCACGTTTAACACTCGTTATCTCTGAATTGCACCCGGATCGAATATTTGTAATACCCATTCGTTGTTACCTACCATGATATAAATTCACAGACAAAATCTCAGCTTTGATAAAATGACGTATGTCTGGCGGCCTGGGGCTCGTACTCAATATGTTCTCAGTATGGAATCAAAGTTAAAAAAAAAAATAGCAAATGTTTCTGGAAGTTTATAAACGATAAAAAACGAACAACTGGTATTCCTAATTCTATTCATTATTTAGGTGAAACATCAAGCGATCCCTTAAAGATTTGTAATCTCTTTGCTTATTTTTTTCGCTCAGTATACAATCCATCATGTTTAGGAAATACATCTCACTTTGAAGCTTCCCTTCATCTTATTAGTATTGGTGACTTGCAGGTTAGCTTAATTGAAGTTGAAATCGAATTAAATAAACTGAATGAAGATAAGCACCCAGGTTTTGATGGCCTTGCCCCTATTGTCTTATAGAGGTGTGCGGGCGCTCTGGCAGTTCCGCTTTAATTTATTTTTAACCGCTCTCTTCAGGAAGGTGTTTTCTTGGAGACTTGGATAAATTCTTTCTTATCTCCAGTTTTTAAGTCAGGGTGAAAAAGTGAGGCAACTAATTACCGCCCTATTTGTAAAATATCAGCAATTACTAAACTTTTTGAAAAACTATTTATTGTATAATAAATTGGTTTTTCTGTTAAAGGAAATTATTTCTCCTCTGCAACATGGCTTTATCCCTGGGAGATCTACTACAACTAGCCTTACTATTTTTAGTAAATATGTAATAGATTCTCTCGAATGCGTATATCAGTGTGACGTCGTCTACACTGATTTTTCTAAATCGTTTGATAGGGTAAATCACGCAGTTCTGCTAGCCAAACTTGGAAACTTAGGTTTTTCCTCAAATTTTTTTAAATGGTTTGGTTCGTATCTCGCTGGTAGAACACAGTATGTTCGTATTAAAAATCTTCAATCGGATCCTGTGATAGTTACTTCTGGTGTACACCAAGGGAGTCATTTAGGATCCCTCCTATTTTTGATTTTTATCAACGATATTCCTATATATTTAAATTATTGTAAGTGCTTAATGCATGCGGACGATCTCAAACTTTATCTGACTATTAAATCAATTTTAGACCGTGATTATCTTCAGAAAGATTTAACTAATTTATTTAGTTGGTGTAGTAAAAACGATCTTCATCTTAATATTTGGATATGTCAAAGCTCTTCATTTAGCCGAAAAACCAGCTCGATTACATTCGATTACATCATTAATGATACCCCTTTAACAAGAGTAACTGAAAAAAAGGATCTTGGGGTAGTTTTTGACACAAAGTTTACTTTCACTAGTCACTTTGACTACATCTTAGCTAAAGCCAGCTCTATGCTTGGTTTTATTTACAGAAATTCAAAGGACTTCACGGATCCTTTCACACTGAGGTCGATCTATTTTAGCTATGTGAGATCTATTTTAGAATACTGTTGCATCGTTTGGAACCCGTATTATAAGGTTCACACGTTAAGAATAGAAAGAATCCAGAAACGATTTACTAAAATAGCTCTAAGGCATTTGCGCTGGAACATCGATATGCCCTCTTATAACTCGAGATGTTTGCTATTAGGGATCCAATATCTGGAGGTTCGGAGGTCATATTTTGAAATGTTTGTCAGATACTTAATTAATTATAAAATCAACTGTCCTCCTTTGCTTTCAAGAATCACTTTTTATGTATCTGCGCGAGATTTTCGCTCTTGTTGTGTTTTTTTTGTCCCTTTCCATAGGGTTAACTATGGAAATAATGAACCACTAACACGCTGCTTAAGGCAGGCGAACTCTGTTTGTAGCGTTCTGGACTTTAATATGTTCCTAAGTAGAGATTGTTTAAAAAGAAAATTGTTATCTTTTTTAAACATTGGTTAAAATTAAGTATCTGATTGTTATAACTTTTAGTAGTCTATAAGAGATCTGTATGCTCTGTTTGATGTAGAAATAAATAAATATAATTTGGTATTTGGTATCAAGAACTTTTGACTCATATGACCACAAAATATTTCGTCATTTTGTTTCAGGCCACTGTAAACGTTCTCTGGCAAAACGGAGTCTGTTTTTGATGTGTCGTGGTTGCAAAAGTGGAACTCTTCTACGACCCCTACCAAATAAATTTACTTCGGTGGGTCTTCTTCTTATCGTTGAAGTGCCCACTTGAAGGTTAAACTCCTGCTTAATTTTCGTTGATGTCATAAAAGGATCTTTTTTAGCAAAACGGGGGATATTTCTAATATCAGGTTCCTTAAGTTTCCGTTTTCGGCCTCAGATTTCTGGAGTCATTTGACAACTTTTTTTCATTGCAAATCATTTTCGCAGAACAACAAAGAGTTTTTTTAAATGAAGTTATAGGTTTTACCCTGCTGCAGGAGCCTAATAAGCTTTCGGTTCTTTTCCAATTGACTTTGTTTACTTACTAATATTATATAGGATTAACTAAATATTGTTTGAAGCTTTTTATTTTGTATGACAGCGAATTTTTTAAATTTATTTTATGTTTACTTATTTTGTTTTTGTTGTTTTCATTATGTTATAACTTTTTCAGAGCATATTTTTACTTTTTAAGCGCATATTTTCTCATTTTATGTGCATATTTTATGCGCATATTTTGTGTTTTTTAGCGAATAAAAAACTGCCCTGCTATTAAGCATAAATAGATATACTAAGACAGCAATATAAATTTGGTGCAGGCAACTCACAACAGTGAGGAGGTCATATATTTGTTTACTTTAAAGAGCACTGCTTTTATTTTACACACTAACTACATAGCTTTCCATAAGGCATATTAGAATAAAACAAAGTAGACGCTCCAGCCTTTAATATGACAGATCCAAGAAATTTTGATAAAAATTGGCGAACATTATGTATCTTATTTTTATAAATGGTTTTTTGCAGTTTTCACCTGTAGGTGAACCTCTTTTTGACTTGCAATGTATTCGTACTATAAGGCAAGGTTCTCCTTCCTAAATAATTTCAAATAGAGGTTTTGATTATATACATACTAAAATATTTTGCCAAGGGTTCGCAAATAAAACTTATTTCTGAACTGAACAACAAATACTTTACAAAAATAAAACACCTTTAGGCCGTTAAAAGCTATTGAATCAATAATTCAACAAGTCCGATTAAATAATGCTAAGTCTTCTACTTGGCTGATGTATTTCAGTAGTATATAGAATTTGTATTTAAAAAAAAAACACGCATATGAAAACACCTTTATTTCACTTCTTAATCTTTACTTCTAATACTTTTATTATAAACAAGCACAACTATATCACTATTTAACACCGACGTTTATTCGTTCACCTTCAAAATTTAACTTAGGTTTTCGGACTGGTGGCCGTGTATTTGTATCCGAGAAAAAGCTACTAGAATCTTCTAGGGGTTCTGGAATGTGCTGGAATGTGCTTCTCCTCCACAAGTAGCTCAAAAGCAATCGACCAATTAAATATAGCAGTGTCAGTGGTTTAGGTATTGGATAACGATAAGAGTGGTTTAGGTCTTGGATAACAATGCGAGTGGTTTAGGTATTTGATAACATTAGTTAATCTTTTGTTCACAGATGGTGCGGAACTCATAACTTATTTATTCTGTTAAAGATAGGGCTGGTCACGAGACGAGACCCTGCGAGACTTTTGTAAGTCTCGTCTCGGTCTCGTAAAAATCGAAAATTTCCAGTCTCGTGTAGGTCTCGTATTATTAAGTCTCGTTTCGGTCTCGTCTCCTAAAAATACGATTTCCGGACAAACTGTTGATTATTGGAACGAAATATTTTCTATTATCGTTTGAATGTGCAGAAGAAAATAAATATTTAACTGAAATTGGATTTTTTAGTTTATTAGACTCTCTATAAATTTCGGTCCAAATATACAGTCTCGGCTCGATTTCGTCTGGGTTGCTTAAAAGGCAGTCTCGTCTCGTATCGTCTCGGTCTCGTCATGCGAGACCGAGACCGAGACTTTTCTCGTCTCGTGGCCAGCCCTAGTTATAGAAGAATAAAAGATGTCGTTGTTTGCATAAATGGGCATATTCACCACAATACATATTTCATTACGATAATTATAGTACATTCGAAATCAGTGGGTCCCACAAAGCTCTATCGACAAAAAAATAAATCTATTTCTACAAAATATTAGAATATTTTGTTTAAATATCATATCGAGTATTTTAGACTGTGGCAATGGCACGGTGAATGGTAATTGACTGATGCTGACCTGGAGATGTGGTTTCGAGCCCCACTCAAGCCCCACACACCCGTGGATTTGCATGAGATGATTAACATCTTATTCTTAATCCACTGTGCTAACATAAATCCTTCCATTTCCTTATAGTTCTTCTGACTATCACTATTGCCGTGCTTTGCATTTAAAATACCTAAGGTTTTACGGGCATACAGTTAAAATGATTATCAGCATACATAAATTGTAACTAGCTATTATACGAAATTTCATTATAAATGTATGAATAGAGATTAACTTAATTTTAAGAGAAAAATAATTATACTTCTCGTTTATCTCTCTGTTTTATTTGGCACAATAAACAAGGAATTTAAATTTATATTTCCGCTATCATTCACTTAATTTTTGTTTAAAATTCAAGAACCACCACTTTGCTGATGGCATACCAACAACTTGTCCCCACAAAAGCAATTACAAAATAATTCAGTCCTGTTGACGTTGTGCGAGCGGCTCCTTTTTCCTATCATCGTTGTCAAAGTTGGTGTGAATTTACAGCCCCTTTTGCTTTTGCTTACTCTTGGGAAATTCAATATCATACGAAAAACCCTTTAATTTCACGTCCTTTTCTCTGTGTTGTCAGAGAGAATTTACAACTCCCTATAGTCCCTACGGTACTGACTATTTGGTAATACTAGCCGAGACATTCTCCACTTCACGGTTGACTGTGTCGGTTTGTGAAAGTATTAAAACATCCTTACCGCATCACAGAGAAAACAACTACAGAAGAGCAACAAATTAAATAAGAACAAAAAAAAAAAAAAAAACTCTTCAACAGGAAAAGTCTTTCGATATTTTTTTAAGGACTGCAAATGATATCGTTAAATTGTATACTTGGAATAAATCTATTCTCATGGCAATCACTCAAGTTTGTTCTTGGGTAAATGTTGAGACTTGAGAATAAGTTGTTGATGATGATGGTTGTGCACCTTGTCTGAAGAGTCAATTAAATGAAATTCCTTGGTTTTGCTCATACCATTGCATAATGTACGAAGCTTGCTGAGCAAACAGAAATGACTTAGGAATTGTATGCCCACGTCTTATTTGTTCAGTGCTTTCTTCGGTCGATACAGCCATAGCCAATAAAAATATTTGCTTCGACAAACGACAATCGTTTATCTACGATGGATTCAATTTCACCCACTATAAAACTAAACTGTGGAACCTTACTCAAGACATGCCTGAGTGGTCATCGAAATAATAAAAAGAATTTCCGATGTCACTTTTGTGTTGTTGGCTGGAAAAATAAAATCGACTTGGCTAAAAGCTTAGATGCAATACACTTGGCAATGAAAAAAGTCACATTGAAGTGAGGGGCTATGATATAAAATTATAAATATCAGCATTTTTAAATTTATTTTTTGTCTGCAGCTGCAAATTAGATGTGAAATGTGGGCCGAATGCATAATGAACCTGTATCTTGTAAGTCTTGTTAAATAGAACGTCGAATAGATCTTTAAAGGCCCGGGGATGTGTGGTCTTAAAACTTGAATCCCCAGGAATATGTAGCAAAAAAACGTAAGGCACAAAATCAAAAAACGTAAAGGCATCTTAAAGTATTGCAGGAAAATTTCACTTAAATAGAAATATTTAATGACTCATCGAGCCCGAATAATACCGAGCAGGTTGTACCATTGAGTTTATACATATTGAGGAACCACGTCAGTGTTAAGTTATCACTAATGTAGGTGGCACCCTTATTTCCACCTAGAACAGGAACCAGTGGTAATCAATACAAGAACCATTTTATACTTAAGGTAGACTATTTCCTCACTATTTTCACAAATAGTCTACCTAAAGGTAGAAATAGTCTACTTTAAGGAGCAAATGGTTCTTGTATTGCCTATCACTGGTTCTTGTTCTAGATGCAACATGCAAATAAGGGCGCCACCCACATTGGTGATAACTTAACTCTGAGGTGGTTCCTCTATGTATATAAACTCAATGGTTTTACGAAGCATTCCAATATCGTATCTTTTCCTAGAAAAAAAAAACAAAAAAACAATTCTTTAGTGGAAAAGAAATATTTTTAAAGTAGGTATAACCATTGAATTTATACACATAGAGGAACCACCTCATTGTTAAGTTATCACCAATCTAGGTGGTGCCCTTATTTGGACCTAAAACAAGTACCAGTGATAATCAATACAGGAACCATTAATTGTTCCTTAAAGTAGAATATTTGGGTTGGCTACGAAATCTCCCAAATTAAAATTTCGCAATCAAAATCTCGCAATACGAAATCTCGCAATTACAGAAACCCGCTTTTCATAATCTTGCAACTACGAAAACCCGCTTTTTTATAATCTCGCACTTACAAAAACCACCAAGCTAAAATCTCGAACACTAAAATCTCGCATTGGAAAACATATAAGACTTATAAGTTACGTTGTATTAGGTTTTTCGTTTGTGTATGTTGTCAGTTGGTGAGCTTTCAGTTTATGTACAATAAACAGTACCTTGGGTGGCCCGCTTCGCGGGTTCGAGGATTTTAACTCCCTTTTCGGGTCCTCTGTCCCGCTCACGTGACTCCGTCGCTACGCTTTGGATATGCTCAGTCGCCAGGCAGGCGCCTATGTTATCAGATGGTGTACTTTCAGTATATTTTTAGTAAACAATACCTTGGGTGGTCGGCGTATCGGGTTCAAGGATTTTATTTCCCTTTTTAGGCCTCTGATTATTAATTTTCCATTGGCAGGTATTTATTTTTCAGTGCGGAATTTTCCAATGTGATGTGTTAAATGCGAGATTTTAGCTTGCGAGATTTTAGTTGAAATTTGCTAGATTTTTGGTTGTGAAATGTAAATGCGAGATTGTTTAAAGCGAGATTTTGTTATTGCGCGTTTATGAAAAGCGGGCTTATAAGTTTGCGTGATTTCGTATTTCGAGATTTATAAAAAATGCCAGATTTCGTTATTCAAGATTTTAGTTTTGCGAGATATAGGAGCGCTCCCAGACTATTTTGGTTGGCTACGAAATCTCGCAAACTAAAATCTCGCACCCAAAATCTCGCAATACGTAATCTCGCAATTACAAAAACCCGCAAACTAAAATCTCGAAAACTAAAATCTCGCATTAAAAAACATATAGGACTTAAAATGTACGTTATACAAGGTTTTTTCTTTGCGTATGTTGTCAGTTAGTGTGCTTTCAGTTTATGTGCAATAAACAGTACATTGGGTGGCCCGCTTCGTGGGTTCAAGGATTTTAACTCCTTCTGTCCCGCTTACGCGACTCCGTCGCTCCGCTTAGGGTATGCTAGTCGCCAGGCAGGCACCTATGTTGTCAGTTGGTGTGCTTTCAGTTTATTTATAATAAACAGTACCTTGGGTGGCCAGTGCCTTATCTCCTTTTTTAGGCCTCTGATATTTTATTTTCCATTTGCAGGATCTTATTTTTCACTGCGGAATTTTCCAACGTCACGTGTTAATGCGAGATTTTAGTTTGCGAGATTTAAGTTGAAATTTGCGAGATTTTTGGTCGTGAAATGTAAATGCGAGATTGTTAAAAGCGAGATTTTGTTATTGCGAGTTTATTAGTTTGCGAGATTTCGTATTTCCAGATTTATACAAAAATGCGAGATTTCGTTATTCGAGATTTTAGTTTGCGAGATATCGTAGTGCTCGCGACTATTTCCCCACTATTTCCACAAATAGTCTATCTTAAGGTGGAAATAGTCTACTTTAAGGGGAAAATGGTTCTTGTATTGATTATCACTAGTTCTTTTTCTAGATACAAATAAGGGCGCCACATAGAATGGTGATAACTTAACACTGAGGTGGTTCCTCTATTTCACTGTGTCCGTAGCGAACATCAAGCTGTGCAAAGTTACGAGAAATGTTGAAGTTGTTGTTGTTGTTCAAAAATTCAATGAAATGACGAAATAAAGAATAGTCAAGCCTAATAAGCTGACATTCTAGTTCGCATAGTACAATAATAACAATAATAATTCAATAGTCTGGTTCGTTACCGATCTTGCAAACTCTCCCCCTTTGATACGTACAGCAAATTGTAGTCTATCGAAATAAGGTATGGAGAAAAATGGAGGCAGAACAAGACAACATACTTAAAGTCACTTACAAAAGTGCTGATACTCCAAATGCATTTGATAAACAAATAACACATCTCGACCTGTGACGTCAGTGGTCCAAAGCGGTGGAGTGCGTAGTGCACACGACTGCTAAGACTGAGCAAATCTGATATGCGTGGGTTCGAATCCTATGGTGTGCATAAAAAGAAAGTTTTTCAAATAAAATTGGATTAAAGCTCAGCACCACAAAAAGGAGACTGATGAGTGCAAAAGTGGCAAAGCGGGAAATGGATATATCTCCAGCCAAACATTTAGTGGTAGCGCCTTTAAGTTGTTGTTCAAAAGTTCGTTGAGGATCTTCGTTTTTCCTGGGTTCATCCTCAGCCCGACCTTATTGGTCTGACTTTCCAGATTACCTCACCATTTATCATCCCTGTCAAAATTCACTATGGATTTCGAAGTCCTCTTTAAACTATAGAAAGCCTTTTCAAAATCATTAGAGAGCAGATGTAGACATGAACGGAACTTCATTGTTCTACTATGGTCCTTAAGGTGTTTATATGATCTATGCAAGATGAGTCTGCCCGGTATCCCGCATATCTACTCTTCTCTTTGTCGAAATTAGAGTCCAGATGCCCAAGGCAGGGAGGACGCAGATTTATAAAAAAAAAAAATTCTCTTTTTTGGGACGATCATTCCTTTTTTTCCATTTCAGGGGAAAACTTCCGTCCTCCCATGTCTCCGTAATTAAGAGTTGTAGGATTTTCACGTACGTTTATGGAGCGAATTGGTAACACCCAATAGATGTGCCGTCTAAACCTACCGCTTGTCAAAGTGTTTCTTCCATCTTCTGAGCCGATCTTCATCCGCAACCAGCTTACTACCTAAATCTGCGAGATCTTGATTTCGGGGTTTATTTCCAACCAATTCCTCGGTGGTGATTTTGCACTTGGAAGGTGCTTCATCCCTGCCTGTTCTACAAGCGGATTTATGCGACTTCTTTTTCACTTCTGACATACGCTGGCTGCCCCCAAGGACATAAAACCTGCTGATATGTCATTGAGAAAGGCTTCTGTTGCAAAAGCTGTCAGGGGAATGTATTTCCCAAAGCCACTAGGTAAAAAGCACCCGCTGATCTATCAGTGTAAAACCTTGATGTCCTAAACGCACCTCCCCCGATCTAACACCTTTATTGACTTCATGCTTGCTGATCTATCAGAGCAATATCCGCCGGTCTAAGGCCACTTGTTGTATAGTACCTTTTTATTTTCCATAGAAGTCTGCTGTTCCTAAAACCACCAAGGGTCCTTACCTGTCTATCTGAATAAAATATTAAGGATGTAGTACGCACCAGTGGTGGCGCGAAAGTCTTCTTAGTGATGTATCAAACCGAACATTTTTCAAACCGAGTTAACTCGAGTTAAAATTGTTTTCCAACTCGAGTTTAAACAAAAATTCGCGAATACATTTCATGCGTTGTTATTCTAAATCGAGTTAGCTAACTCGGTTTGAAGCGAAAATTAATGAATACTTCCAATGCGTTATTTTTTAATAATTCGGTTCGGTTTGTTTTGAGTTGATTCGTTAGGGTTATTATGTGTATCAAAAATCAAATAAAAAGTAAGCAATTCAAATGGTTACCAATTCAAGTTTAATCTTAAGCGCCAAAAGTTTTTAGTTTTTAGTTTTTAGTTTTACAGATGGTGGAAAAACTATATTTTTAGGCATGTAATCTATTTCGTTTAGGCCAATTGGCCTCAAATCACTTTTTTGTGAAGCAGTAAAAACCGTGAAAATTTCTGATTTGTATCGGCTTTTATATTTTAATAGTCCATTATTCCATCAATCAACTTGCAACTCGGTTTAAAGTTTTATAAAACGATTTTTTTAAGCCAAATAACAAACAGCCCGAGTCGATTCCGAAATTAAAACCGAGTTGATTAAACCGATTGCTATTAGTATTCTCTAATTCTTCCCTTTACAAACCGAATCGAGTTGTCTTTCGGTTCAGGCAAAATCTAACTAGAGTTTGATAAAAATTTAAACCGAATCAACTCGGTCAATTCAAACCGAGTTGTCTCTTACATGAGTTTGAACAAAATTTAAACCGAATCAACTTGGTCAATTCAAACCGAGTTGTGTTTCGGTTTGGGTAAAATCTAACTGGGGTTAAAAAAAATCAAACCAAGTCAACTCGAGTTTTGCTTAACTCGGGTTAGCATACCGAGTAGACACATCACTCAGTCTTCTGTTCTATGGACTTATATCTGCCAATCTTATTCCGCACTATTTCAACCGTTTTTTTTTTTTGGATAACAATACCTTTAGTGGGTCAATTTACGGCTTCCAAAGATCTTAAACACCATTTTTGGATCCTCTATACCGCTCACGCAACTCCGTTGCTCCGCTTAGGGTATGTTCAGTCACCAAGGGCAGGTCCCAATGTCTTAAGTTATCTTGGAAACAATACTTTGGGGAACCCGCTTACCAAAGGCACCGTGGTAAAAGTCCGGAATTAACCATGAAAGCATTTGGGAGTTTTACAAATGTTGCTTAAAGTTCTAAGTTTTACTGTAATTTTTAGAATTTCCTAAATTCGGGGTCTTACAGTGACGTAATACATCAAATGGTGGATAGTGACCAATTCTTTATAAGTTTAGCGATTTAGCGATGTTTGCAAGGACGGCCCTGGTGAGACCAGCAAACCCTATACATTTCGACATGTTTGTTTTTAGCAACAGACTTAACATGCTTCTATTGGTAAATTTGAATATGTAATTGAATGTGACAGTAAAAAATACTCTTGGGAAATTATAGTGTATGGCTAACGTATTTCCCCAAAATTTTTACTCAATAACGAATAAAACATGAAACATCTCACTGATAAGATGAATCCCCTATACACAGCTCCACGCGCTCAAAAATTTGATTTACCAATCTCCATTTCAGTGATAAACTAAATAAAAATTCATTGAAATGTATCCGGGGAATAGGAATTGTGAGTTTACCAATAGAAGATTTTCCGGATTTCAACACACAAAAATTCAGGGATTATTGTTAAATCCAGTGGCAGAAATAGTTAAGCCCCTCACTGTAGAGTAAATCAATAACATTTTTCATTTTGGATTCAAGAAAGGAAATAAACCAAATATATGAAAAGGTATAGCTACTCGTTGAATTGAAATTTTCTACTAAAAAAAAAGGAAAACAAGGACAAACAAAAACTGACTTAATACATATTTTGTTTTTTGTTTACAAATCGGACGACTCTTTGTCAATCATCCCAGGTTTACAAAGGACATTCCAAAAATAGACTCTACGATGCACAGAGCATCAGCCTTCGTCTGTGACAGGAATTGCTGATACATTTAAAACGAATTCTTGTAATTAAATTCTATTTCGCAGGAAAATTTATTTGAGTGGGAGTGGGTTGGTTGGGATGTTTTATGCTGGAAAAGAGATAGAAAAAGGGCAAGAAATCGTTTAAATTTCTCGAAACATAAATTTCGATTTAATTTTATTCAGTTTCTTGCTTATGATGTTGAAGGATTGTAATAGAACTCCACGTGATGATAAAATTGTGATTGCTGAAGGCGATAAGGAAAAAGTTTTCGACCGACCGACGACGACGGACGCCGCGCGCCGACGACGATGAAACATTAGACTTAAGGCAATTTTTTTATTTTCTTGTAAGTTTCACAACACTGGAGAAAGTTTCATATTTTCTTGGATGTAGTTGATCACTTAAGTTACAACAACAAGCTTTCCCTTTAATTATGTTGTTTGAAAAATATTTTTTTTTCTCTCTCTAGATTATTTCGAGGAAATACATATTTTGTTATTCTGAAGTTTTTTGTGTGTTTTAGTGAATTGATTAATGGAAAAGAACATTTTTTGTCGTAGCTTCCATTTAAAAGAGTTATTAAGTTTCTTAAGAGCGAAGTTAATAAATTGGATATCTATAAAGGATTATAAACTTGAAGTTGGAACAGAAAAATTATTTTTATATTGTACCTACCTATGTATGTTAAGGAACACTTTGAACCCCCACGATTATATTGTTTTGGTGATAGCCAAATGATAATTATCGGTTTAATTTATCCCGAATAGGGTGAAATCTATCAAACCCAAAGAAAACTGATGGTTTGATTCGAGCTGTAAAGAGGTTATTAGGGTTAGGGAAGTAAGCTTCCGAAGTTATAAAGCCAACCCTACTGAGGAAAACTGGAAAAAGTTTCAACAAGCTAGAAAGACCTGTAACATTCATATTCGACGAACCAAATTTTTACATGATCAAAAATTACGGCAAAAAATTCTACAATGTCCCAAAGGTAGTACAAATTTTTGGTCATTTGTAAAAAACATACGAAACACCACCTCATCCTCGGTTCCAACGCTTGTCTTCAACGATACTCCTTTTGTCAGCTCAATCGATAAAGCCAATTTGCTTGCAGCACAGTTTGCTGTTAATTCGTCGCTGCCTGAAAGTGTTATGACTCCTCCTGTACTTGAGAGCGCAAATGATTCTATGGGACAAATCTTCTTCCGCACTCGTGCAGTTGCCAGAGTTCTGAAAGATCTCGATATACACAAATCCGCTGGCCCGGATAGTATCCCTCCCATTATTCTGAAGAGGTGTTCTTCAGCGCTGTCATAAATACTGCGTAAGCTTTTCCATCTGTCCTACTCTACTGGTCTCTTTCCGAGTGGATGGAAAACAGCATTTGTCCAGCCTGTCCCAAAAAAAGGCGCGTCTTCTTCCCCCTCTAACTATCGACCAATTGCGCTTACGTCTCTTCTGTCTAAGGTCATGGAAACGGTGATTAACTTCCAGCTCAAGAAATATCTCGAAGAACAAATGCTTCTTAATGACTAGCAGTACGGCTTTCGTAGCAATAGGTCCACTGGTGATCTGATGGTATATCTCACCGAAAAGTGGCACAAATCTTTACATCGTTTTGGAGAAAGTAAGATTATTGCGCTTGATATTTCTAAAGCATTTGATAGGGTTTGGCATCAAGCTCTCTTATCGAAAATGCGCGCATTTGGTATCGATGAATCTCTTCTTCGTTGGATTAGAAATTACCTTTCGGACCGTTCAATACAAGTTGTATTGGATGGTTTCAAGTCTGAAATTCACAAAATAAATGTTGGTGTGCCCCAGGGCTCCGTTCTGTCTCCGACTCTCTTCCTTATATTCATAAACGATCTTTTATCTGAAACTTCTAATCCATTTAATTGTTTCGCTGACGACAGTACCCTCAGCTTTTTATATTCGTTCCTAGATTCACATCCATGTCCTTCGGATGTGGAACTTGAACGGCAGCGTATGATAAGCTCATTAAATTCTGATCTCGACAGCATTGTCTAATGGGGAATAAAAAATCGTGTAGAATTTAATGCTTCAAAAACTCAATGTTGTCTACTGTCGTTAAAACGAAACCCACCCCCCATGCCACTATCCATGAGTGGCACTTGCATTGAGGAAACCGAAAAGCTTTCAGTCCTCGGTATGTGTGTCACAGACCACCTTTTATGGAACGACCACATATTCGACATCGCCAAAAATGCTGCTAAGTGCTTAGGTTTTCTCCGTCGATGCAAGAAATTTGTCTCCCCTTCTGATCTGGCTGTGATCTACAAAGCCTTTATTCGTCCAAAACTTGAGTATAACTCTCACATTTGGGCAGGTGCTCCAATAACCCACTTAAGTTTATTGGATAGAATTGAAAAGAGAGCTCTTAAAATGATAGGTGAAAGAACTATAACGGAAACATTCTAATCTCTTGAGCACCGTCGAAATGTTTCATGTCTTTCGTTATTTTACCGTTATTTCCATAAACAATGCTCTAGTGAAATAGCCAGTTGCATTCCTCCCCTTAAACAATTCAACCGTAATACTCGCGCTTCTAGGAATGCCCATGAGTTTACCCTTGAGCCCAATTTCGGACGTACTATTAAGTACAGAGATTCTTTCTTTAGTCGCACTACTAGAATGCGGAATGCTCTACCCAGCTCAATTTTCCCCTCCCATTGTGATCTACAGACGTTCAAAACCAATGTGCATCGGTATCTCCTTTTAAATCCCCTCCAATCTACCTAATCGCTCGTGCTGTGTATATTATCTTAAGGGTAGTCACAACCCCTTTTGCACGCGCTAAATATAAAAAAAATAATTATATCAATTTGGCGCCATAGCAGAAAATACCACAGGCGCAGCGACTGATTGTATGACCGGGACCGTGGACCCAAAAAAGGAATTAAAGTCTAAAGAGTAGGTAGCTACTCTTTTCAAAGACAAATATTCACATTGGTGCCTATCTGAAAATATTGGGTGATGCGTTTCAACAATTAACATTCAAATTTGGTTTGGAAATATCGACAAAAATAGAAGTTGTTTCGGGAAAATTAGCTTTTCTGGCGGAACTGGCGTAGTTTTCTGGCAGAGCTGGCAGATCTTTATGTCGATGGTGGTGGGATTGGGGGCTGGTCGAATAAGTGACCCCCGCCACTCAGCGAATAGCAGCTCAGCGAGTTAGTGTCTTAATGATGTGTCGGCTTCTGCAATAAAATGTACGTTAAAAAACCAAAATATACGTTAAAAACTCAAGATTAACGTTAAAAACCCAAAAAATATGTTAAAACCTGAAATTTACTGTAAGAAAATCAAAATATATTTTAAAAACCCAATAATCACATTTTTTGCACAAGCCGAAAAATCAGAACTAGAACTCGCAAATCCGTACTACTAGAAATCGGTCTAGAGAAGGTCAACTTTTTTCCGAAATCGGTGAGCCATATGAATTTACTAATATCTAAATGCGGTTTTAGTTTTTCAAGCTCATTAATGGGATATTCGCCAAAAAATATAGGCAGAAATCGATTTTATTTACTCAAAATATATAAAGGTTAAAAATGATTATTCAATTTAGAGCCTATTTTTAAATCATCAGTTAAACTATTTTATGAACAAATACCTTCTGTGGTAACAGGAAGAAAATTTTGTTTTATTCGAAGAATAAGTTCTCTGAGGTTTAACTGACTATTGCAGAAATGGCACTTGAAATAGGAAAGACTTTAAAAGATACAAACTGTTGTTTGGCGAGCTCAATCCTCTAATTCGAGTCCTCTACGCGACCTCAAGTCCTCTAAAAATGCAGTTTTGTACTTCTACCTAATAGTCCAATATATAAAGGTTTTTATACCTCGAAAAAAAACATGTTTTTTTTTCCTTTTTTTTATGTTTATCTTTGAAACTGTTACTGGAATCAAAAAATAATCTATTGCAAAAATAAAGCCTACTTAATTTCTGATATTGTTTAGAAAATAACTCTAGTATAGCGAAAGTTATCAATTTTAAAATATTAAAAATGGGATAGCAAAAGCTTCATAAATAATACCGATTTGTACAAAACTTGCAACTTGAAACCGCTATAGGTCTAGTTTTGCCATAAATCTAGTTTTGAAACAAGTCAAAAATATATGCCCGTAGTTTTTTTTCGTTTTTGTTATGTATCTTGGAAACTATTTCTCCTTGTATCACAAAATAATCTTCGACAAAAATAAAGCCAAGAAAAATTTCTGCAAAATCGGACAAGATTTTTTGTTTTAATTTGAAAATATCTATATTTTGTAAGCGATTGGATAATCTAGAAACAAAAATTTACAGAATATTTAATGTAGTGATGTAATATTGTACACAAATTGTTGGTTTTTCCGCTCAGAAAAACAATTTAACTTTCGATAAGGAACTAGAGAGTTTGCAAATGCTAGAACAAAAGATGAACCCTTTTGTCTCGTCAGGCAAAAACAAAAAAATGGACTTATGTGGGACTTGATCCCGCGATCTTCTGTGATTTGCTACACACTGGGCTAATTCGCTGTACAAACATTCAATGTCGAAAGTAAAAAAGTTTCATACTCTTATGTTTCATACCATACTGCATTTTGCATACCAAATACATCTAACATACAGATGTCTCCATCCATATAGAAAAAATTGTGATATACTGATGATACTGAAATCGTATGGTGCTTATAAAATGTTTGTTCTTGGTGTACAAGAGACACTCCCGATGAGGTCCCGAAACATGTCCAACAAGTTCTTACTAAGGAGGGCCTCACGAGTGTTTGAAAAGTTTCCATCAACAAAATTTTTAGTACTGACATCAAGCAAGGGCTTCCTCGTCTTGATTTTTCCTACTGAAAACTTACTAGGGCTTTGCCCAAACTAGACAGAAACTTGGCATTTTTCCATACGGGTAGTCCAAAAATAAGAGAAGGTTCAGAGTTGCCGTCTGCTTCTTAATTAATCCCTTATACATACCATCTGAAAGGTTACTTAAGCCTCATAAATGGTAAATTAGTAATTAGTCAGTTATAGATTTGTTTTAATGAATTTTTTGTCAAGGTCATAAACGACAAGGCAACTTATTATAACAAACACTGCATCTGAAAGTAAACCAAATCCCCATTTCATGTCTTACCATCGTCTTTCCGACTTTACGTTAAAATAATTCTGTTTGCTTATCTTTAGACTTGCAAATGGCTTGAAATATTAAAGCATAAAAATGATAAAAGCTTGCATGTACAAATGTTTAATACCCTCCAGAGTTTGAAAGAAATTTCATATCTGCTTACCGTCCCAAACCGCTTAGTAAGTATTTCTTCACACAGTCTTTCTATGAGTATTTTAAACATGTAAGTGAGTTCTCGGTTATATAGTTTGTAGTATTCATGTTTATCTTCACTGTTAAAAAATTATATAATATATGCTTTGGATGAAAATTTGATCTGTTGTTAAGAAGTTCTCTCAAAGTCTAAATCCAGCTTCAGGAGATGATTTTGCAACTTCCATGTCCAAAATACGCAAAAGTATTTTAAAAATGCATTTAAACTCGAGTTGGCTTGGTTCTTCTTTAGTCAAAGCTTGTAATAGTTTAATATATATGTAATAATAATGTAATAGTTATGTTCAAAAGATTATAAGTATAGTATATTAATAAAATTTGACTGGTGTGTCATCATTTCTAGGTGATTTCCGGTCCTTGCCCCTAATCTCCTAGCTCCAATCTATTCTTCTTCTTCTTCTTCTTCTTCTTCTTCTTCTTCTTCTTCTTCTTCTTTTTCTTCTTCTTCTTCTTTTTTTTTAGAGAAAAATCAAATAGAAATCTAAACCTAATGTTGGCAACATCAAATACCTGATTTAAGTACCCCTCTTCAGTCATTCGCCCTTTTTTGTAAATTTTTTCAAAATATTGATTTTTCAATTCCTTCAAACAGTCTTTTCAGTTCTTATCCATCCTATAAATGTACCCAAAACCCCTCTTTTTCCTTTTGCTGTAATTTTTGTTTATAGAAAAGCGTTATCTGGAGACAGGGGAAGGCTAATTTCAAAGTCAAAGCCTTCTCTTCTCACAACACAAGCATAAGGTAATAGGTACTGTCGTTCAGGAAATTCGTCCGTCGGTGATAAACACGGCGGCGTGCGGTTATAACACTCGTAGGCATTTCGTCTGGATTAAACTTATCATTACGAAAACTGCAAAAAAATAAAGGGTTTTTTTGAGTGTGCACACTGGACAATACCAAAGAGACATTGTTGACTTATATGTACCTTCCCTTTTCAAAACCTTTTAGTATCCAATTTCCAATGTTGTGCGAGACGCTAAAAAAGAAAACCAAATATGATTACTGTGCTACGTCTCAAAAGTCTTCAAGGACATAAAGAAAGTTAAATTTTTAAACGTGATTAAGAAGTTAAAGGCCATGAAGTAAAAACAAAGAAACTTTTGCTTGTGAAAAGAGGACTCTTAACCATTCCTAAAAAAATCTATCAAAAGTTATTTAATTACATCTGAAAGCACCCTATATGCTCCAAAATAATATCCTCTGAAATAAATGTTTTAAATAATTTGCTTTCTTTTTTACAAACCCCAGTTTAAGTGATTTTAATCTCTTAATTAGTTCACTCAAGCTTCAAAGAGTATTTTCAAAATAAGTATAAGAAATGTAATCCGGAAATTCCGCATAGTTTTATTTTGCTTTTATAAATCAGACATTACTCTTACAACACAAAACTTAGGTAAGGTAAATAAAAAAAAAAAATCCTATTAATTTTATTGTTTTAATCCCCTTTGGTGCTCGCACCTTACATTCATGGGAGTGAAAACGAAAGTTACCCTAATTACTCTCATTACTAATGCAAACAAAGAAAAACTCTTAAAAGTAGGTAATACTTACAATCTAGTAAGTAGACCCTTTTGTTCTTTTTCATTCAAATCACAGAAAGTAAAAAAAAAGCGACAGGTAAAAGGACAAAAATGAAACCAATTAAAATGAACTTATCCTTAGACCCGGAGTTTTTTTTTTTTCGATTCGCATTACTATAACAGGATCTGATCTGGAGTGTGAAAAAGGATTGTTTTGTACAGTTTGCAAGGTTTAACTGGCGGCATTGGGGTAATTGGAAGTTAAATGTAGCAAACAACCTAACTTAGGTAACAATTTTTTAAAGTTAATTATGAAAAAAACAGAATCAATTCATGCCAAGTTGCTGCTATCCCATGTCACTGGGTCATTAACTTTGAGGATGAAAAGTATCTTTGTTCTTGTTAAATTTATTTTTTCTGTATGATTTTGAAACAAATGATTACTGTTTCGCGATTATGTTGATATTTCATGTGATTGACGTTGTGTCAATTTCAAGTATATTTTCAAG
Organism: Melangyna quadrimaculata; assembly: GCA_949320155.1. NCBI lineage: Eukaryota > Metazoa > Arthropoda > Insecta > Diptera > Syrphidae > Melangyna > Melangyna quadrimaculata. The sequence goes on from CASGHW010000094.1 coordinate 71,057, forward strand.
AGTTAGGCAAACATTTGTATCATTAATTTATTTTTGGAAGAATGATTTGTTTTTTTTTTTCGAACTTTATTAAAAGATATTTGATTAATTGATAATTATTCTTTTTTAAGTCTAGCAAATCAAACTCCTCAGTTGCAGTAAAAACTTCATTACGAAAAGAACTATAGGTATAGTCATTCCAAGACTTTTCGTTACGATTGAAGTTGTTCTCAGGCCTAGTTTGTAAAAAAAAAAAACATTAATAAAACGTTAAAACAATGACCTTCTTAATGATAATTCGCAAAACGAATTTCTTCTTACATGTAAAATTCCATTCACTGAGTCCATTTTATTGAATATGATTTAGTGGTTTCTTTTTAAATTAAAAGTTATTTTGACACTGACAGCTGCTGTTTCCCGCTCAAAATCTTGACAGGAATTCAGTATCAAACCTCCGCGAAACGAATGAGTCGCCTTACACTTGAAATACGCTGATGAGAAATATTGAAAACCTATTTCCAAAGTGAGTGCTGTATAGCCCAAACAGTGCGTTTTTTGAAAAGAAGTTTTAGTCGAAATGAAGCACTCACCGCGAGCCTGCAATGTTAACTTAATTCGCGCATCTGGGGATCAGTAAACCCGCACTTGATTGATGAGAAGCCAATGCATCCAGTGAGTGACAGTTTGCTACGGATTGTGGGATGGTGGCATCATTGGACCATTTTTCTTCAAAAATGAGGCTGGGATGCTGGGAACAACGTTTCGGTAAACGTTACAGAGCCATGTAAACCGACTGTTTTTTTTTTTCTGAAATTGAAGACATGTATTTGGACGACCTTTGGTTCATGCAGTATGGTGCGATATGCTACACAGCCCATGCTCCAATCGATCTTTTGCACACCAAATTCCCAAATCGTGTTATCAGTCGTCTTGGCGATGTCAATTGTCTACCTCGGAGCTGCGATTTGACTCCTCTGGATTTGTTTGGGGGAACCGTGCAGGACCGATGTTATACCAACAATCTGGAAACGATTCAAGCACTTAAGGCCAGTATCATCCAAGCAATCCGTGAGCTAGAACCCGAAACCATCAACAAGGTTTTGGAAAATTGGAGTGGCAGAATGCGCTGATGCGAAGCCAGCCGAGACAGACACTCGAAAGACGTGGTGTTCCATAATTAATGGGAATTTTTGCTCTTACTAATAAAGCCGTAACACATGGACAACGTTTTTTTTGTTCATTTTATTGAATTTGTAAAAAGAAACTTGTATTTAGCCCACCCTGTATTTATTGGTTAATGCAATCAATCATCTGTAGTTAAGGTGTGTTTTATTCCCAAGCAACACAAATACTCAAGATTAAAAAACTTCCTTAGCACTAGAAGCACGTTGTTCTTTATTTTGTAGTCCGTAAAAAAAAAAAAAAACAGTCCCATACAAAATAAGCCATATATTTCTAGCTAACTTTTATTTAACTGAAATGCACTGCAATATTCTTTTTTTAACTGCATAACTGCAGCTCCGCGTTAAACCACAAATTGCAACAGACTTTTGCTTTGCCACCTTTTTTATTTTATAAAAACAACAAATTAAAGAACAATAAACAACATAACCCTTTTTTCTCGTTTAAAATGTGCACTTACCAAAAAACAAAAACAAAATAAATATTCATAGTTATAGCTTGCAGACGAAACGACGAGCGACGACGTAAGGATACGAAAAACTTTTTAAAGCAAAATCACTGCAAAAAGAACGAAACAATGCCATATTTTGCGCGAACGATAAATCGCACAGCATACAAAATTCACATTAACGTAGGTAGGTATTGACACCTGGTAAGTTGCTTTCCACGCCACCTGCATATCAAGCGCTTAAGCTTCAAAAGGCGATAGAATTATTTTCGATTTGACGTTCAATGTATTTCCCATAAGAGAAAACGAAAAAAGCGCCAGATGAAAATTAGTTTTACCAAATTATTTTATATCAACGGGTATCCATATTATGATTGAAATAGAATCAAAAAATGTGTAAGCTTATAAATTATCCCGAAAATATATTAAAATAGATAGCTAAAACGCTTTGCTTTGTAAATGAAAAATGTAAACAAACCACCTTTATAACCAGAAACAACAACAAAAGTACTCGATTAGAAAAAGAGAAAGGCAGAGGCGTAGTCACGATTATTAAAAAAATATGTTTGTTCGTAAAATAAAGGTATTTGAATAAAAATCTTCTTGTGAAGCAATTGTAAAAAAAAATATTTTTCAATTAGCTATTTACACATTTGTTTTTTAGTTTACAAAAGAGGCAAGGTATGAATGATGGTCAAGCTCGATCACTCTTAATTAGTTCTATTTTTAAGAAGAGTTTACATTAAAAGAGTGCTAACCTTTTTTTAAATGGAGGATACAATTTTTTTTTGCCAGAAATTACATTATTCTTAGAAAGAAACTTACGTGGTAGGATAAAACAAACGAACACAGGGAAATCAAATGATGCCCCTATAATTTATATTAAAAATAAAATGAAGATTTATATCACTTAAGTGTATTATAGGTGACTTCTTTTGATAATTTTGAAAACTAATTTTTGTTGGTTTATTACATTTACTTAAGTAAGCGCTTTTGACTGTTACTTACTTACTTACTTTTGACTGTCATAATTCTATTTTTACGAAAGCAAATTTGAACGAAACTAATCGAAAAATTGCAAACCGCAATTATTGGTGCAACACATAATTTCCTGGTATTATCTTTTTTTCTTACGATCACTTAAGTTGACATTTCTACTTTTTTTCTTTACTTATAATAAACAGGAAAATTAATGTTTTATTTAAATCCATAAGAAACTCTAGCCCCCTAAACTTCTACCTGACTACGCACATGATATCGTTCTGACTGGCGCCTTGCATCCATTTGGGAAAACAACAACAAAAAAGCACGTTTGTTTACATATTTCATCTGCAAAATAAAGCAAATTAGTAATAAGTTTCGATATATTTTACGTTTGATTTGCAAACTAGCATGTTTGATTATTCTATTGCAATTATAATAGAAACAACCGTTCATATAAAATTAATTTGTTAAAATAATGTTTCTACGAGCTGTTTTTGTTTTTCTCTTATGGGAAATGCATTGAACGTCAAATGAAAAAGAAATCTATCTCGTTTGTTAGTTTCACGCGCTGGCTGCTAGGTGCCGTGACTCCATGTGCCAATAGGTACCTACTTGGTTTTGTTAAGGCGAAAGAAAAGTTCATCTAAAGTTACGGTTACCATATTATTTCTAGGAGCGAAAGCAGAAGACAGTAACAAAACAAGGTTAAAGCTGTTTTGGAAGAAGTTTTTTTTTTCACTACCCTATTTTTGGAGAAAGTACTTACAAGGAAAGTTGAACAAGGAGCTGAAAGTCATTAAGTTTATTTATTATAAGGAGATACAATATTATATAAAGCCTAGTACGCTGCTGATGTGAAACGAAAAATCCCATACAAAAATGACATGACGAAATCATACACGAAAAATTTCGTTGTCCTTTTCGTTCTGTGGTACGCTGTTCGACCAGCGAAATTGATAATTATACCAGATTGTTTTGACAAGTCTCCACTCTCTTTTCGCAATGAATTAATTGCCCGGACCATTAATTGTGTGTGGAGAAATGACATTTGGGTTAGTTCGTGTTTTTATTTGTTGTTTCTTTCACTACAGCACTGTTTTTGTTTGATTTTTTCGTTAAATTTTTATTTATTTATTTGCAATTTATTTAAACTCCATGAATATTTTTTCCATATCCGAGGCTTGTTGTTGTTTCGGAACAACTTTTTTTTACGTGGTAGGGAAGTTACCCCGACGCACAACCCCCGACCCGGAGGACCAGACCCTTCGTATAACTCCAAGGGTGGGGAGCCGGATAAACCGCTCCTTATAGGCCTGAGCTACAAATATGTCGTAGTAGCCCATATAAGGTGTTCACTAAGTAGTTCAACCTAACTGGAACTGTAGACGCCACCGTTGATTCCATCTAGAGAATTCGTCCGCTGCCGCCTCGATGAAAGGAGAAGTGCCTTAGTGGGAACACTCCTCCCCCCCTCTCGCGTTGACTGACCCCAACAGCTTTCCACGGGGATTTAAACCCCGTCTCCAGCTGAGGTACTAGACACCCGATGTTCACCACTAGGAGGTGAGAGTAGGAGTTGGTAGACAGAGGTGCGTTTTGAGAAAAACCTGTGGACGCTTGTGACTTCTTGAATGCACATAACTACCCTTTTGAAGCGTCGCTTATAAAATCTTGTCGGCCATCCTGTGTGACTGCTTAAAACCTTTTGTCAACGATCTGATCGGCCCGTATCAGTGCGGTTTTAGGCCAAGCAAGTCAACCGTCGATCAAATGTTCACACTCCGACAGATTTTAGAAAAATCCCGGGGATTCCAGTTCGATACACACCACCTTTTTATCGATTTTAAAGTCGCGTATGATAGCGTGAATAGGGACGAATTATACAGAGCCATGTCGAGTCTCGGCATCCCTGCCAAACTCGTCCGCCTGTGCAGGATGACGATGGAGAAATCTCGCTGCTCCGTCAAAATTGGTAAGAACACCACCGATTCCTTTGATGTTGAGAAAGGTTTGAGGCAAGGCGACGCGTTATCATGCAACCTATTCAACATCGTTCTTGAAACCATTGTACGCAACGCACATGTCAACACCATCGGTACAATCTATCAAAAGTCCGTTCAATTGCTTGCATATGCGGATGACATAGACATTGTCGGCAGAACGAAGCGAGCTGTGGCAGGGGCATTTGCTAGCATTGAATCGGAGGCGGCTAGAATAGGATTGGCGGTTAATGAGGACGAGACGAAGTATATGCTGTCATCGAGAGAGGAATCTTAACATCGTCGACTCGGGCAAAATATCACGATGGACAGATATAACTTCGAGGTTGTCAAGGACTTTGTCTACCTGGGCTCCACTATTACATCGCAGAATGACATCAGTGCAGAGATCAAGCGAAGAATTACTCTTGCCAACCGCTGTTTCTTCGGTCTAAGAAGGCATTTAAGTAGTGCGGCCCTCTCTCAGAGAACCACGGAGACTTTATACAAGACCCTTATCATCCCGGTCCTGCTTTATGGGTCAGAAGCATGGACACTGAAAGATTCGGATAAAAATCTGCTAGGGTGCTTTGAGAGGAAGATTCTTCGTGTGATTTTCGTTCCGGTGTGTATCGAAGGAGTATGGAGTAGAAGATTCAACGACGAGCTATACGGGCTATACAGCGACGTTGACCTGGTCAAAAAGCTGAAAATACAGCGGCTGAGATGGCTGGGGCACGTGGAGCGTATGGACAGCAACGCACCTGCCCGACGAGTCTTCGAATCCAACCCCTATGGGGTACGCAGCAGAGGAAGAACCCGTAACAGGTGGCGCAATCAAGTGAATGACGACATCAAAGCACTCGGTGTGCGCAAATGGCAGCGGCTAGCTAGGGACAGAGCTGGCTGGAGGGGCTTGTTAGTTGAGGCCGAAGCCCATCCTGGGCTGTGAGCCCCATCAAAAGTAAGTAAGTATGAATATTTTTTCGCTGTGTTTTCGTAAGCATTTCTTTGTCTTTTTTGGAGACCGCAGGAAAATTTCGTTTCACATCAGCAGCGTACTAGGCTTAATACTGAATTGAATACTCATAAACAAGAAAGTATAGGAAACTTGGAAGTAGAACACCATTTAATGAGAGGTAAAAAGCTTCATCATGGTATGTACCAGCTATTGATTTTGTACTTTTGACTAATGATCTAATCTTGAGTCTTGACTCTTGACTCTTGAACCTTGACTCTTGTCTTGGTTCTTGACTCTTCACTATTGAGTATTGACTATTGATTAATGGATATTGAATATTGACTATTGACTATAGACTACTAACTATTGACGATTTACGATTAACTATTGACTATGGACTTTTGACTATTGACTATTGACTATTGACTATTGACTATTGACTATTGACTATTGACTATTGACTATTGACTATTGACTATTGACTATTGACTATTGACTATTGACCATTGACTATTGACTATTGACTATTGACTATTGACTATTGACTATTGACTATTGACTATTGACTATTGACTATTGACTATTGACTATTGACTATTGACTATTGACTATTGACTATTGACTATTGACTATTGACTATTGACTATTGACTATTGACTATTGACTATTGACTATTGACTATTGACTATTGACTATTGACTATTGACTATTGACTATTGACTATTGACTATTGACTATTGACTATTGACTATTGACTATTGACTATTGACTATTGACTATTGACTATTGACTATTGACTATTGACTATTGACTATTGACTATTGACTATTGACTATTGACTATTGATTATTGACTATTGACTATTGACTATTGACTATTGACTATTGACTATTGACTATTGACTATTGACTATTGACTATTGACTATTGACTATTGACTATTGACTATTGACTATTGACTATTGACTATTGACTATTGACTATTGACTATTGACTATTGACTATTGACTATTGACTATTGACTATTGACTATTGACTATTGACTATTGACTATTGACTATTGACTATTGACTATTGACTATTGACTATTGACTATTGACTATTGACTATTGACTATTGACTATTGACTATTGACTATTGACTATTGACTATTGACTATTGACTATTGACTATTGACTATTGACTATTGACTATTGACTATTGACTATTGACTATTGAATATTGACTATTGACTATTGACTATTGACTATTGACTATTGACTATTGGCTATTGACTATTGACTATTGACTATTGACTATTGACTATTGACTATTGACTATTGACTATTGACTATTGACTATTGACTATTGACTATTGACTATTGACTATTGACTATTGACTATTGACTATTGACTATTGACTATTGACTATTGACTATTGACTATTGACTATTGACTATTGACTATTGACTATTGACTATTGACTATTGACTATTGACTATTGACTATTGACTATTGACTATTGACTATTGACTATTGACTATTGACTATTGACTATTGACTATTGACTATTGACTATTGACTATTGACTATTGACTATTGACTATTGACTATTGACTATTGACTATTGACTATTGACTATTGACTATTGACTATTGACTATTGACTATTGACTATTGACTATTGACTATTGACTATTGACTATTGACTATTGACTATTGACTATTGACTATTGACTATTGACTATTGACTATTGACTATTGACTATTGACTATTGACTATTGACTATTGACTATTGACTATTGACTATTGACTATTGACTATTGACTATTGACTATTGACTATTGACTATTGACTATTGACTATTGACTATTGACTATTGACTATTGACTATTGACTATTGACTATTGACTATTGACTATTGACTATTGACTATTGACTATTGACTATTGACTATTGACTATTGACTATTGACTATTGACTATTGACTATTGACTATTGACTATTGACTATTGACTATTGACTATTGACTATTGACTATTGACTATTGACTATTGACTATTGACTATTGACTATTGACTATTGACTATTGACTATTGACTATTGACTATTGACTATTGACTATTGACTATTGACTATTGACTATTGACTATTGACTATTGACTATTGACTATTGGCTATTGACTATTGACTATTGACTATTGACTATTGTCTATTGACTATTGACTATTGACTATTGACTATTGACCATTGACTATTGACTATTTCTTAATATATTTCTTACATTTCTTACGAATGTTTTAATAATATATTGCTATAATTTAGCTGAGGTATCTTGAGGTTCCTGGTTCGCCACGGATGTTTTGGATGGTCACCATAATTATTCAGCTCGTGTTCTTACCAAACAAAAATGGTCGTAAATTGTTTATATTTCACAGCGTGAGTTGCAGTATTATATTGAAAGAACAGAGCCTTTTAAAGTAAGACATTAAGCAAGCAATTAAAATTTTGTGAAGTTTTTATTTTATACAACGAAAATTTTCTACCTTTTTTTTCAAAAACTTTGTATCACTGCTACTTGTTATAATAACTATAGAAAAGGGTAGGATAAAAGGTACATGCAGTTTAACTTGCTAGCTTGTAACACTAGCAAATAATATTGTATGTGAAACTTATTGCTTAACTTGAATTTCTTATTTATTTTAAGTAATTATTTTAATTTTGTTGAAACATTCTAAGACTAAAATAATAATAGTCTAGGAAAGGTAGAAAATTTAATATGGGCAAGGGGGGACAAATTAATTCATGAAATTTTGTTGCTGGTATCGACGCAGAATTTTATCGTCAACAACATATCCAAAGTCCACCAAGATCCCCGCATTGGTTTTTTGTATAGTCGCATTTAAAGAGGTTGAGAGGGGGAGGAGGGAGTTCAAGGTCAGTCAACAAGAGTAAATATTGTAAAAGCTTATCAAATGCATGGTGATTAAAATTCGGAAGGAAATATGAAAGGAAAACATTTCGGATTATGATCATACTTACCTTAGATGGTGCTTATAGCCCAGGATGGACTATGGCCTTAACCAAACAGCACTTCCAGCCAACTCTGTCCCTAGCTAGCCGCTTCGAGTTGCGCACACCAAGTTGCTTGAGGTCGCTCCTGCTTTGATGCGCAAACATGGGGCCTGAATTCGAAGACTTGTGGGTCAGGTGCGTTGTTGTCCATATACGCTCCACGTGCCCAAGTAGCTGTACTTTCAGTTTTTGACCACGTCGACGGTGTATAACCCGTACCGTAAGCTCGTCACTGAATCTTCTCCTTCACACTCATTCGACCACGTGACCAATATCTTCCTCTCAAAGCACTCTAGCAGACTGTCATCAAATTTTATCAACGCCCTTGCTTCTGCCACATAGAGCAGGACCGGGATGATAAGGAGCTTGAATAAAGTCTCCGTGGTGTTCCAAGAGAGGCTCGCACTACTTAAATGACTTCTTAGACCGAAAAAACAGCGGCTGGCAAGAGTAATTCTTCATTTGATCTCTGTACTGATGTGATGTCGTTTAAGGTAATAGTGGAGCCCATCAGGTAGCCAAAGTGCTTTAAGAACTTCGAAGTTATATCTGTCCATCGTGATATTTTTCCCAAGTCGATGATGTTGAGATTCCTTTCTCGATGAAACCAAATACTTCGTCTTGTCCTCATTAACTGCCAATCCCATTTTAGCCGCCTCCGATTTAATACTCGCAAATGCCCCAGTCACAGCTCGCTTCCTTCTGCCGACAATGTCTATGTCGTCTGCATACGCAAGTAATTGAACGGACTTTTGATAAATTGTACCGCTGTTGTTGAACGATTTTAAATAAAGCGATATTTCTCCATCGTCATTTTGAACAAGTGGACGAGTTTGGTACGGATGCCGAAGTATGATATGGCTCTGAATAATTCTTCCCTACTCACGCTATAACTTTAAAATCGATAAAGAAGCGGTGTGTATCGATCTGTAATTCCTTTTTTTTTTCTGACCGGAGTGTGAACATTTGATCAACGGTTCACATCATGCATGCAAATCAACTCATACCATAATGTTGGTTGCTGAAAAATTCACAGTTTCATCAGTCAATTCTAGAGTTTCACCTTGTCAGCGTTTAACAGTGACATTTATACCTAATAAAACTTTCTTTCAATTCATCTGACAATTGACACACGAGAATTGTGACCTAGTCTAAATGACACCTACCCGTATGCTAAACAGTATAACATCCCATAATCTTTGTTTTTATCAAACTGACAGTTATCGAAAATTATTCACAGTTAACGAACCAAAACCTACCTGTTAATCTTATTAAAAACAATGAAAGGGCAGGTCTAATATATTTGCCCTACAGGTAGCAGCACTATCTACTGTGATAGACAATCCTTCGTGTCAACCGTAAAGCTATAATCAAGCTATCATCCTATTATTTGAAGGTGTCACGCCTTTGCGTATTGTATAGAAATTATGATGTGCTATGAGGTTTATGATGATGGTAATAGATCCAATGGGGATCAAATGAATCTACATAATAAGGAAATAATAATAACTAAACTACTATAATCCTTGAAGTGTGCTTCGCTTCGCCACCATTTCGTATCTATTAAATTCCCCATGGAAATTAATTCAACGAAAGTGCGGTTAATGTGTTTGTTTAAGGATTTAATTATAATCGTGCCAGCAAAGTTGAACCAGATGCATCCTACTTAAACTATCTAAATTATTGTTTAAATGTTTACACTTTGGATTTAGATTGTTTTGATTGCATTTAGTTTAATTATGATGGAATGGAACACCAAAATCTAAATCTTGCTTAAGGGATGGTATGTAAAACTATGAATTATGAATTTATGATAGCAAAGCAGACAAGCTATTGCACCTAAAGTTTTGCTTTAAAGTTCGGTTCAACAAAAGATTGTTATATTCCAGTCAACGAACAAAGGAGAATGGGCAAAGTGGTCTACCTACTCAACAGTAATGTGTCATGCGTCGTTGAAAAGGTAAAGATGCGTACATTATTTAATTATATGGACATAAAGCTCTGAACCATGGGTTTAAAAGGTATTGCCCTTCAAAGCACCGAAAAAGACAGTAATGTAACTCTTCATTTGCAGCTTGTCTTACACCTAAAGTAAAGTGTCATACATCGTTGAAAAGATTAACACTTGTACTTAATTCTGTTAAAGAACCCTTAAGATATAGATCATGGGGTTCAAATGATATTAAGCCATCAAAAACGGCAAAAATAAAATAATGCAATTCTTCATTTTCAACTGGTCTGCCAACTCAACAGTAATCTGTCATACATCGTTGTAAAGGTTATTACGTGTGCTTCATTTCATTATATGGCCATTAAGCTCTAAACCATGGGGTTCATTTGGCTTCAAAGCATCAAAAACTAAAATAATGCAATTCCTCATTGGTAAATGGTCTACCAGCTCAACAGTGATGTGTGATACTTCAATGAAAAGGTTATTGCATGTACTTAATTTGTGTATGCAACCGATAAAGTGTAGGTAGTAGGATTCAGGAGGTAGTTGACAAAAATGCATAAAAAAGCAATAATGCAATTCCGCGTTGGAAGCTACTGCAGCTTCTCAACAGAAATGTGACTTTTTATCGTTAAAAAGTATAAAGCATGTACTTTATTTTTTTTAAAGCCGATAAGATGTAGACCATGGGGTTCGAATGGTATTTGGGCCTAAAAATCGGCAAATAGAATAACAGTGCAATTCTTCATTGGAAATGGTCTACCGACATAACAGTAATGTGTCTTACGTTTTTGAAAGGTAATTGCAATTGCATAATTTTATTTTATGGTCAATAAGCTCTAAGTCATGGAGTTCAAGAGATATCGGCTTCAAAGAACCAACAACTTCCATAATGCTTTTCCTCATTGTATAATCTTCTAACCTACTTGAGTTGGCAGACCAGTTGCCAATGAAGAATTGCATTATTTTTAATAATATCTTAATATCTTTTGAACCCCATGATCTACATCTTAACGGTTCTTTAACAAAATTAAGTACACGTAATAATCTTTTCAACGATGTATGACACTTTACTTTAGGTGGCAAGACCAAGCTGCAAATGAAGAGTTGCATTACTGCCTGTTTCGGTGCTTTGGAGGGCAATATCTATTGAACCCCATGGTTTAGAGCTTTACATCAATATAAATAATTGATGTTCACGTCATTACCTTTTCAACGATGTATGGCACATTGGTGTTGAGTAGGTAGAGAATTTTGCCCCTTCTCCTTTCAAAGTACCTTTATCTTTTTTTACTTGGGTTGTGCTAAGCTTTGTTTAAGACATCAACTAAAAATAGAAATTAAAACGACAGAGAATTATTGTTTTTTTGTTCAAAAAAAAACTGTTGTTAAAAAAACATGCTACTGCAATGAATAATTCATTTATCGTTATTATTTTTACACACAAACAAAAACATTTACTCACTAATAATTTATTATCTTTAAATGTTGTGTCCTTCCAATTGAAATACACATTGGTTGTGTCCAGAAAAATACCAACTAAATCAGTCTTTTTTTAGAAAGTACCTACCTTACCCTTCATACATATATCTACAAATAGAACTTACACCAACATTGATGGCAATCAAAATATTTAAGGATGTCCTTTTTAAATATTTTCCCCGAAATATACATCACTCCGATAGACCTTTCTACAAATAGACCAAATGAAACGATTTGAAAGCAACAGTAATATTGGTCCTACGCAGTAGCGGATTTAGGATTTGGCTGTGGGGGGGCTTGCAGTTTGGAGATCCATTTTGAGACCTAAAGTATTAAAATTTGCTGTCCCAAGATAAATTTTGTAATTTATAACAAATAATAGAGATCAGTTTAGGTTTAATGTAAGACCGTACTCAACTTCAGTCGAACTAAACTTCACGAGAACGCGGCAAAACATTATTTTTTATGAAATTTAAGGAGCTATATCGCACTAAGCGGCAACTGAACTTCATACAAATTCATACGAATTCGTGTGAAGTGTAGTTCCGATGCAGTGCAGTTCCGGCGAGTGCGGTCTAATCTTTAAGGCTCAAGTATTTTTTTTTCCTTTTCCTTTAATGATATCTGTTTTTTGTGTGCCTTAATATCCGCTCGTGTTGCGCTTCAAAATGTTTTCAATACAAAGTACAATAACAATAATTCATAATTGCTGTAGCGGAGATAGAAGCAAATTCAAAGGCGCACAATCATTTTTAGCCATATATGCTTGAACCACGCGTACAAATTCGTTTATTTATATTATTTAAAAATTGATTAGGTACCTACATTATAAAGTTATATTTTTAAATTAGCTGTGGGTATGTTTTGAACTTCCTATTTTTGACAGATTTGAAAACTGTATTTAATTGGCTAGTTCAGAAAAATTATATTTAAGTGTTCGTACTGGCAAAAGCTCATTTATGTGCTTTGACACGGTATTAGTCCTCTAAGATCTCATTTTTCTGAATTATCCAAATCAAAGAAAAACTATTTTGTTCAAACTGACATTTTACGACATAAGACAAAGCTGCTCTAAGAAATAAGCCGCGGCCAATTCTGCTAGCGTGAATGAGTTTTCGTGTATACGCTGCATACGCTTTATAGGTATTCATGCTAAAAAAAATATGTCGGCAAATTTGCACGTCACTCTAGAGTCTAGAGGGATTGCAAATATTCATTTGCTTTTGCATGATTTTCTGAGCGCGCACAGAGAAAACTCACGCTTTTGGAATTTGGCTCCTTCACTAGAGAATTTCTATGTTTTGTATGTACAATTGCCTTGGA
>CASGHW010000095.1:0-32011 GCA_949320155.1 Melangyna quadrimaculata
AAATATTGTGTTATATTGTGTTATATTGTGTTATATTCTGTCATATTCTGTTATATTCTGTTATATTCTGTTATATTCTGTTATATTCTGTTATATTCTGTTATATTCTGTTATATTCTGTTGTAATCTGTTATATTCTGTTATAATATGTTATATTCTGTTATATTCTGTTATATTCTGTTATATTCTGTTATATTCTGTTATATTCTGTTATATTCTGTTATATTCTTTTATATTCTGTTATATTCTGTTATATTCTGTTATATTTTGTTATATTTTGTTATATTCTGTTATATCTGTTATATTCTCTTATATTCTGTTATATTCTGCTATATTCTGTTATATTCTGTTATATTCTGTTATATTCTGTTACATTGTGTTATATTCTGTTATATTCTGTTATAATCTGTTATGTTATTCTGTTATATTCTGTTATATTGTGTTATATTGTGTTATATTGTGTTATATTCTGTTATATTCTGTTACATTGTGTTATATTCTGTTATATTCTGTTATAATCTGTTATGTTATTCTGTTATATTCTGTTATATTGTGTTATATTGTGTCATATTCTCTCATATTCTGTTATGTTCTGTTATATTCTGTTATATTCTGTTATATTCTGTTATATTCTGTTATATTCTGTTATATTCTGTTATATTCTGTTATATTCTGTTATATTCTGTTATATTCTGTTATATTCTGTTATATTCTGCTATATATTCTTTTATATTCTGCTATATTCTGTTATATTCTGTTAAATTCTGTTATATTCTGTTATATTCTGTTATATTCTGCTATATTCTGTTATATTCTGTTTTATTCTGTTATATTCTTTTTTATTCTGCTATATTCTGTTAAATTCTGTTATATTCTGTTATATTCTGTTATATTCTGTTATATTCTGTTATATTCTGTTATATTCTGTTATATTCTGTTATATTCTGTTATATTCTGTTATATTCTGTTATATTCTGTTATATTCTGTTATATTCTGTTATATTCTGTTATATTTTTTATATTCTGTTATATTCTCGTATATTCTGTTATATTCTATTATATTCTGTTATATTCTGTTATATTCTGTTATATTCTGTTATATTCTGTTATATTATGTTATATTCTGTTATATTCTGTTATATTCTCTTATATTCTCTCATATTCTCTCATATTCTCTTATATTCTCTTATATTCTCTTATATTCTCTTATATTCTCTTATATTCTCTTATATTCTCTTATATTCTCTTATATTCTCTTATATTCTCTTATATTCTCTTATATTCTCTTATATTCTGTTATATTCTGTTATATTCTGTTATATTCTCTCATATTCTGTTATATTCTCTTATATTCTGTTATATTCTCTTATATTCTGATATATTTTGTTATATTCTGTTATATTCTGTTATATTCTGTTATATTCTGTTATATTCTGTTATATTCTCTTATATTCTGTTATATTCTGTTATATTCTGTTATATTCTGTTTTATTCTCTTATATTCTGTTATATTCTGTTATATTCTCTTATATCCTGTTATATTCTCTTATATTCTGTTATATTCTCTTATATTCTGTTATGTTCTGTTATATTTTTTATATTCTGTTATATTCTGTTATATTCTGTTATATTCTGTTATATTCTGTTATATTCTGTTTTATTCTGTTATATTCTGTTATATTCTCTTATATTCTGTTATATTCTGTTATATTCTGTTATATTCTGTTATATTCTGTTATATTCTTTTATATTATCTTATATTCTCTTATATTCTCTTATATTCTTTTATATTGTCTTATATTGTCTTATATTGTCTTATATTGTCTTATATTCTCTTATATTCTCATAATATCTGTTATATTCTCTTATATTCTCCTATATTTTGTTATATTCTGTTATATTCTGTTATATTCTCTTAGATTCTGTTGTATTCTGCTATATTCTATTATATTCTGTTATATTCTGTTATATTCTGTTATATTCTGTTATATTCTGTTATATTCTGTTATATTCTGTTATATTCTGTTATATTCTGTTATATTCTGTTATATTCTGTTATATTCTGTTATATTCTGTTATATTCTGTTATATTCTGTTATATTCTGTTTTATTCTGTTATATTCTGTTATATTCTGTTATATTCTCTTATATTCTCTTATATTCTGTTATATACTGTTATATTCTTTTATATTCTCTTATATTCTGTTATATTCTCTTATATTCTGTTATATTCTGTTATATTCTGGTATATTCTCTTATATTCTGTTATATTCTCTTATATTCTGTTATATTCTGTTATATTCTCTTATATTCTGTTATATTCTCTCATATTCTGTTATATTTTGTTATATTCTGAAATATTTTGTTATATTCTGTTATATTCTGTTATTTTCTCTTATATTCTCTTAAATTCTGTTATATTCTGTTATATTCTGTTTTATTCTCTTATATTCTGTTATATTCTGTTATATTCTGTTATATTTTTTATATTCTGTTATATTCTGTTATATTCTGTTATATTCTGTTATATTCTGTTATATTCTGTTATATTCTGTTATATTCTGTTATATTCTGTTTTATTCTCTTATATTCTGTTATATTCTGTTATATTCTGTTATATTCTCTTATATTCTGTTATATTCTCTTATCTCCTGTTATATTCTCTTATATTCTGTTATATTCTGTTATATTCTCTTATATTCTGTTATATTTTTTTATATTCTGTTATATTCTGTTATATTCTGTTATATTCTGTTATATTCGGTTATATTCTGTTATATTCTGTTATATTCTGTTTTATTCTGTTATATTCTGTTATATTTTCTTATATCCTGTTATATTCTCTTATATTCTCTTATATTCTGTTATATTCTGTTATATTTTTTTATATTCTGTTATATTCTGTTATATTTTCTTATATTCTCTTATATTCTGTTATATTCTGTTATATTCTCTTATATTCTGTTATATTCTGTTATATGTTCTTATATTCTGTTATATTTTCTTATATTCTCTTATATTCTGTTATATTCTTTTATATTCTGTTATATTCTGATATATTCTGTTATATTCTTTTATATTCTGTTATATTCTGTTATATTCTGCTATATATTCTTTTATATTCTGCTATATTCTGTTATATTCTGTTAAATTCTGTTATATCCTGTTATATTCTGTTATATTCTGCTATATTCTGTTATATTCTGTTTTATTCTGTTATATTCTTTTTTATTCTGCTATATTCTGTTATATTATGTTAAATTCTGTTATATTCTGTTATATTCTGCTATATATTTTTTTATATTCTGTTATATTCTGTTATATTCTGTTATATTCTTTTATATTATGTTATATTCTGTTATAATCTGTTATATTCTGTTATATTCTAATATATTCTGTTATATTCTGTTATATTCTCTTATATTCTATTATATTCTGTTATATTCTGTTATATTCTGTTATATTCTCTTATATTCTCTTATATTCTCTCATATTCTCTCATATTCTCTCATATTCTCTTATATTCTCTTATATTCTCTTATATTCTCTTATATTCTCTTATATTCTCTTATATTCTCTTATATTCTCTTATATTCTCTTATATCCTGTTATATTCTCTTTTATTCTCTTATATTCTGTTATATTCTGTTATATTGTGTTATATTGTGTTATATTGTGTTATATTGTGTTATATTGTGTTATATTCTGTTATATTGTGTTATATTGTGTTATATTGTGTTATATTCTGTTATATTCTATTATATTCTGTTATATTCTGTTATATTCTGTTATATTCTGTTATATTCTGTTATATTCTGTTATATTCTCTTATATTCTCTCATATTCTCTCATATTCTCTCATATTCTCTTATATTCTCTTATATTCTCTTATATTCTCTTATATTCTCTTATATTCTCTTATATTCTCTTATATTCTCTTATATTCTCTTATATTCTGTTATATTCTGTTATATTCTGTTATATTCTGTTATATTCTGTTATAATCTGTTATGTTATTCTGTTATATTCTGTTATATTCTGCTATATTCTGTTATATTCTGTTTTATTCTGTTATATTGTGTTATATTGTGTTATATTGTGTCATATTGTGTTATATTGTGTTATATTGTGTTATATTGTGTTATATTGTGTTATATTCTGTTATATTTTCTTATATTCTGTTATAATCTGTTATATTCTGTTGCGAGTAAGGGTTCCACAGAGGAATAACTTCAGTACATGAAGAAGGGGCGTGGCATGCTTGTTTCAGCTCGGCTCAGCTCGAAGGATAGGGGGCGGTTCTTGCCCCTTCCCATGTAGCACCCAATCAGCAAACAAAAAAAATCATGCCAAATAGTTAGGGGTAGGAGAGGAAAAGATACTAGGGAATACTCTGGAACTCAACAAAAAGGAAATACACAAATCTAGTTACCTATGCCACTGTTTGAGAGAAAGGATGGGATCAAGTTGACGATCGGCAGGATCCAAAAATAAAACAAAAATTATTATAATCTAACTAATAGCTACTTTCTTACGGTCTAAGCTTATATCCGCGTCGAATATGATTATATATGTATTTGAACCTATATATATAAAAATGAGATATATATGTTCATGAATACATATATATATATTGTCTAACCCTAAACCCTAATCTAAATCCTAACTCTAAGTCATTTTTATTTTTCGCCAACCAAAATCGCCAACCACCCCACTGTCTCACTCAAACAGCGGTTCGCCTAGTCCACAGTAGACATTGCCCGATGTTATTGGCAAAAGCTTGGCTACCCACCCTTGCATTTATGATGCAACCAATGTTACCTTCATGGCCGATTGTTGTGAAGGTAACCCCAATAGTAAACTTCCAGTCACTATCTAGTCAGATGTCATCCTAACTGTCAAATGTAAGTATGTAGATATAAGTCCATCTATCTTAGTCTCGTTCGTTAAAATCCACTAAAGTCCTTGTCCATACCTTAAGTTCATCTTTGTGGACGGCCCAGCTAAGCCTCCACACACTTTAAGCTGAAATTTAGCACTCCATAATTAAGCTAAAACAATGCCAATTCAAAATTCAAATCCAGGCATTTTATTTGATCGGGCCTTTAATCTTACAATCTTACACTTTTATTTTATCCAAGTTACTAAATCATAAAAAGGAACCGACCAAGAAATTTTTTTTTTTTTGTAAGGTAGATAATTATTGAACCAAAAAAAAACTCTATTTGCTCACTAAATTTTCAATGTGAGTGTTGTTTTAATGTGAGTGATTTTTAAGTCCTTCCTTCTTTACAAAGACACATATATGCATATATAAAAATCAACAATATAAATTTTTTATTTATCATCAAACTTACGATTTCTTCGTCCCTCGAGGTCCTGCCGGCAGCACTATCCAGGAAGACGGTATAATCGAATGAACTCTTCTTTATAAGTTCTTCGCGATCACTGATTTTAATTATGCACTTACATACATATATATATTTATAAGTCCAGAGACTCTTTTCACTTCACTATAGTCAAGAAAAAACTTTTATATGGAAATATTCCTTTTTTTTTTCCTTTTCGGTTTCCCTTTTCTTGACTTTCACATAAATCAAAAATTTTAAGTTAAGCTTTTATTTCTATCTTAAATTTCACTTTAATTTTCTCTTTACTTTTTAGCTTTAGCTCTATCTTAACTTTTAACTTTATCTTCACTTATACTATTTATATCTTTGCTTTTGACTTTACCTTTACTTTAAACTTTATCTTTACTTTGAACTTTAATCTTTTCTTTACATCTATTCTCAAATATAATCCTTGCTCAAATCAATCACTTCCTCTAATTAAAATTTTAATTTCACCTTCTTTTCACTTTATTATTTTTTTTTGCATTAATGTTTGTTTTTTTCTTATCCCCTTTCTATTAGGAAAATTCACAGGACTCTTAGTTTTATCACCAAAGACACTCCGTCCAGCAACAAAAAAAAAAAGATCGGGAAATGGTGGCGGTTGACCCTTTTGCCCTTCAAGACAATCACCTTCCTTTTATATTTGGTCTGGCGGTCAAAAGAAGGTCGACTGCAATAGGAGTCTTTTCCCAAAACCAGCAGAGGCTTAGGCGAAGGTTTTGGTAGCAATCCCTTCGATAGTGACACTCGGTATCCAGTCAACCACAATAGGATGTCTTTCTGCCCAAACCTAGAGTCAACAAAATCACGTTAAATGGATGCATAGCAAACCCCCTATCACTATAACCTACCTCTGCGAATGTATAAAAAGGAAAATCCAAAAATACTGCTTCTCGCAAAATCTGTCCCAGCGAGTTACACGATTTAAAGTCTAGTAGATCTAAAATTTTAATTTATTAATATCTTTGATAAGATCTTACTTCAATCATTAAATTTATTTTATTTTACCTCGCTATTAGTAACTTTATAAGTTAAGTTAAAATAAATCAGCAAAACTCAACGATCAGGAAATAATACCTCGACAGTTGTTTGCGGTTGAACTTGAACTTGAAATATGTTCCAGTATATATGTTCTATCGTCAGTCAAAGTCCTATTTTTTCCATAGTTTAGACATACATAATGAAGTTCAATGAACTTAAATTCAAAGCTTCTTAATTCCCCGCTTTTACATCAAAATCATATCTGGGTTAAGTAGCTGAATAACTTATAACTTAACTTAATAATATACCTATATACTAACTAAACTAATATTGCACTATACTATCACAGGTTTTAAAAGCTTTTTATTATCAAGTTCGTCAAGCTGAGTACCTTAGTGGTATCTGAACACCAAATTACCATAACAATCTTACCCCACATTAATGAAAACGAAACATGACCAAATTATTATTAATCCAGAAAGTACTTATGACTTTGCGAACATGAAAGTATAACTCGCAAAATTAAAACCAATAATATCTACTAATATATTTTCCATCACTACTGAGATGCGTCGAGCTCCCAAACCGTACATTTGGAGTACGGAGACAATATAACTCCTCAATCAATGAACTGGCCTAATCAGCTGTCAACATGAAAGCTCTTTTGATTGTCAGCCGGTGCTGAACATGAACATGACATTTGATCATAAATTTAAATTCTAAGTAAAGTGAAAGTTGTTTGGTGCAAAAAAAAAACATTAAAATGAAATAAATATAGAAAAAAACAAACAGAATATCAACGAAACCTGACGAACATAAAAACAGTGATGATTGTGCAACCACCTATTACCAGGAAGCATGGATAAGTATACTATTGCCCCAGGGAAAGTTCTTGTCTGATGTTATTTGTTTTGTTTTTGAAGGTATCAGCCAGAACAGACTCTAGTGGCAATCAATACCACTTATTTGATGTTAAATAATTTACATTTGTATCCTTTTTTTTTTCTTTTCTTTCAGATTCTTTCGATTGAAACCTAATGGAAATATTAGGCTTTCTGCCACTACCCCTCTTTGTTCTGCTCCTCATCGTCATCATTGATGTGCTGCGCTGTGCTACAAGTCAGCTGGAAGCTGTCGCTGACGTTGCTCCAGGGAGATGGACGACGACGACGTAACAAGCTCGACGACAGTATTCGAGAGCCCATGAGCATACTGGCCTCGTAAAAATAGTCGTTGGTCATCTTTAGGATACTAATTTTCTTTTAAAGTAGTACTTAGTGTTGTTTACAATTTGGCCGTTCGTCACGTGTGGTACGTCCCACTCCCTGACTAACTTCAATAGGTACGTCGCCGGGCAATAAACATCTTTTTATGTGATTTAATAAATAGTAAATTTTGTCTGTTTTTTGTGTTTTATATGTATACCTAAGTGGTACCAAAAAAAAATAAAAAGTTTTTACGTTTGTTTGATCATTGTGTTTCCTTTGGTTTGGGTGGGAGTTGATGTGCGGTTTTGGGTGGTGAACACTGAAACAAAATTCGTGGTTGGATTTTACCATTAATCTACTTAGTATTTCTTACTGTTCTTTACTTTACTATTTCTTTACTATAACTAATCAGTCTTCAGCACTATAATTAATAAATAAATCTATAATAAATAAGAAAGTTATAAATGAATAAATAAAACCTCTATCTAACCCGACCACATACATATCACAGAATAAGTCAATAAATAAATAATGATATATAACAAATAAATAAGTAAATAAATAAATAAAACTATATGAAAATAAATAATTCTGAACGATAACCTACTTATCACAGATTAAGAGTAAAACAACAGCAGCTGAGTGCGTTCTGGATTGTTAAGTATGTAAATCTTTTGCATGAAAGATACCTACTTTTTCTCCTCTGAGGTTACCTACTTCTGAATTCCCAACGGGTTTAAGGACAATTGACTTTAAGTATTTTGGACCTAATTTCGCATTGTAGTGGTCAGCTTTATTGCTTTGTTTAAAGTTGCGTCGGAAGACGATCTGACCAATCTTATAAGATATATTTTTGGATCTAGTATTATAAATCTTTGTCGATTTGTTGTGAGCAAGCTTTAAATTATCATAAATTTGTTTTCTTATCAAAGCTTGTTTGTCGGCTTTGTTAATAATTTCGACGTCTGTATCTTTTAACATACCGAGCTTTCTCAAGAGTTCGTATGTCTCTCCACTTTGAACCATTTGTGTTCCGAAGACCGCATAGTAAGGTTCGAAAGTAATCGCATCGTGAACAACGCTTCGAAGAGAAAAGGCTGTGTAACTAACATACATATCCCAATTCCTTTGATCACTACTGATATAAGATCGTATCTTCGCTAGCACTGACCTATTAACTCTCTCCGAAGCGTTAGCTTGGGGCGAGTAAAAGGCCGTGCGAATATGTTTAACGCAGTACTTTTTTAAAAAGCTGGAAAACAATTCTGAAACGAATTGTTTTCCATTGTCTGAATGGATGTATTCGGGTACACCGAACATGTGAAACACACCTTCCTCAAGATATTTGACTACCTCAGCTGCTGTTGCTCTACGTATGGGTTTTAAAAATACATACTTGCTAAAGTGGTCTAAAACTATGAAAATGTGAGTATGTCCGTTCTTCGTACGTGGGTAAGGTCCTAAAAAGTCAATGTATAAACGTTGGAAGGGTGTTTCCGTAATTGTCTGTTGTCCCATGGGTGGCCTAGAAGTCGCGTTCATGGGCTTGCTACCTTTGCAAACATCACAATTCTTGACGTAGTCTTGTACCTCGATGGTCATGTTGGGCCAGAAGTATTTTTGTCTTAACTTAGACAGAGTCTTGTGGATCCCACCATGGCCAGCAGCAAATGAATCATGAGCCGACTCCAAAAGACTCCTACACAATTCCCTCGGGACCCAGAGTTTCCAGGCTCTGTCTTCTTGAATGGGGTCACCCGTACGTCTGTCCGTTCGTTTGTAAACAAAACCGTCTGAAATACACACGTCAGGTAATCTGTCTTTGTTCTCTTCTACTGTCTTCTTCAACTCAACATACTCTTCAGACGAAAAATATGGTGAATTGAAGTCAACTTCTAGTATTACGGTCGCGATCTCGTCCATATGTACTCGTGAGAGAGTATCCGGGACTACATTTAGGATACCCTTTCTATGTTCAATGTTGAAATCAAATCCTTGGAGCTTGAAACTCCAACGAGCCAATCAACCACTCAAGTCTTTCTGTGTCATGAGCCACTTGAGACTTGCGTGGTCGGTGATAATAGTAAAGGGTAGACCTTCGATGTAGGCTCGGAACTTCTTTACTGACAAAACGGCCGCATAGCACTCAAGTTCCGTCACACTATAATTCCGTTGTGCAGAATTAAGCTTCTGGGACATGAAGGCTATCGGTCGTTCGTTTTTCTCGTCATCCATCTGAAAAAGAACGCTCCCTACACCAGAAGATGAAGCGTCACACTGTATATAAAAATGTCTTGTGAAGTCAGGGTTCGTCAGTATCGGTGCTGTCACTAACATTGTCTTAAGGTTTTCGAATGCCACAATTGCTTCGTCTGTCATCGTAAAGTCTTTCCCTTTCTTGAGACAGTCTGTCATTGGGGCTGATATAGACGCAAAGTTAGGAATAAAGCGCCTATACCAACCCGTCATCCCTAAGAACCGACGGAGTTGCTTAGGAGTCCTTGGAATCGGAAAATCTCTCACTGCGGATACTTTTTCGGGATCAGTTCTCAGACACCCATCACCAACGAAATAACCCAAATATTTAATCTCCTTAAAACAAAACTTGCTCTTTTCCACGTTTATCGTCAACCCCGCTTCCCGCAAACATCTCGCTACCTCTTTTAGGACGATCATGTGGGTTTCAAAATCTGGAGAACAAATCAAGAGATCATATAAATAGACAAAGACACTCTCTCTCAATCGAGCGGGAATGACTTTGTCCATCAGCTTACACATTCTCTGGGCAGCGTTGCACAGTCCAAATGGCATAACCGTGAACTGATACAGCGGCCGTCCAGGGTTTCATCTTGATTTCATCTCCAGAGGAATCTGCCAAAAGGCGTCTTTCAAATCGATACTCGAGATGAAGTGCGTGTCGTGAAGGCGACTCAAAATTCCCTCAATATGAGGAAGAGGGTACGCAAATTTCTTCGTGGCTGCGTTCACCTTCCGTGAGTCTAAACAAAGCCTGTTTTTGCCTGGCTTTCGGACCAACACAACTGGAGAGCTGTATGCGCTATTACTTTCCTCGATGACTCCCAACTCGAGCATCCGATCAAGCTCAGCATACATTAGCTTCTGTACAACAGGTGAGATTGGGTAATGCCTTTGTTTTATGGGAATGGTTTCGTCTTCCATCTCAATGACATGTTCTCTGACTGACTCTTCAGACTGTGTCGCACTGGATTAACACCCTGTCCTTCCGTTGTTGGTGGGATAT
The DNA here is from genome assembly GCA_949320155.1 of Melangyna quadrimaculata. Classification (NCBI taxonomy): domain Eukaryota; kingdom Metazoa; phylum Arthropoda; class Insecta; order Diptera; family Syrphidae; genus Melangyna; species Melangyna quadrimaculata. The sequence goes on from CASGHW010000095.1 coordinate 10,845, forward strand.
CTAGAGAACTGACTATGTTTGGAGCAACTTTAAAGTTTCTCCAGAAGTCTATCCCTAGATAAAGCTGCTGTTGCAAGCTTGGGACAATATACAACTCCATCTCTTGGGTGTTGCCGCCCCATGAAACCTTGGTCGTAAAGCGTCCGTGAATCTGTTGTTGTTGTCCGTCTGCCGTGCGTATGTCTTCAGTCATTGTCTTCATGTTCAAGTTGTGTTTGCGCACAAACTCTATTGCACCCCGACCCATACAGCTAACTGAAGCACCACTATCTAACAAGCCTAAAATATCTTCACCCTCTATTACAACTTTTGCATAAGGTCTATTATCATCATTTATTGCTAGGACTGAAGCCTCAATTTTGTTCTTCCTACTCCTCTTTATTGCAATCTTTTCCCTGAGCCTTTCAATTTTTCTAAAGTTTCTACTTTTCTTACTAACTATATCACAGATTTCTTCATTAAATATTCTTCTTTTAGCCTCATCATACTCTCTCATTCGTTGATGAAGACTCTTATATTGCACTTTTCTAAGCTCCGGCGGATTTTTGTGCACTTCAATTGTTTCCCTCTTTAAAATCTTTACTTGCCCGGGTTCTGGTTCTCCGGGAATGGGATCTTTGTCGACTGAGTGATCCCGGGAGCACTGCCGACTTTCGTGTTTTCCTGGCATGAGGTGCATTGGAATGACACGTTACCTTTTCCGCAATTGAAGCAAGTTAAAGCATGGAAGGTTGAAGGACATGCTGCTGCTGAGTTTGTATTGTCTTTGGTTATTAGTTCTGTTCTTCTGTCTCGTTCGTTATTTTTGTAAGTCGGTGGTCTTTTGTCCATTTTGGAGTTTGTCTGTCTTTCTATCCGGTTGTGTTGAACTGCAGCAACAACTGCTCCTCCGCTTCAGAATCTTCAGCATAGTGCTTTCCTCTGTAACTGTCGTGATCATCCAATGCACTCACCTGTCTCTTTACCCTAATGTCCCTTGTAGCAAGGTGCTTCTCGGCTCTCCTACATTCTTCCCTTAGGTCGCGGATACTTCTAATTGAACACCCAAAAATCAAATTCGCGACCCTATCTTTGATATTTGGTCGGACTATGTCGACCAGATCCATCTCATTTGGCCTATTCTTCAATTGCAGCGTTAGCCCTCTAATGTCGGCATAAAAATCATCGAACGATTCTTGAGGTTGCTGCCGCTTATCCATGATGGCCCTCAAGATCTCATGATCCCCCTTGTTATCTCTGAACTGTCTTATCAGTTCGGCTTTGAGATCAAAATAGTTCAGAAGCTTGTCGTCCCTATTCTCTTCCAGATATTGCCAATACCAAATTGCTGCGGAACCTGTAACAAGGTGATGGAAATTGGCAAATAATTCCTCGTTCGATACCCTATTATTGACTCGAAGTTGCTCAATCCTATAGATGAAACTCTCCACTGTCATATGTTTGGAGGTTCCATCAAACTTAAAATTCCACTTGTGGACTTCGACCTTTTTCCATGTATTGACTGAGCCCCTGCTGGTTTGGTTATTGTCTTGAAATCCTGTCTCTTGGGAAGTTTGACGTCCCGTCTCTTGGAAAGGTCCGTTTGACTGTTTATGGTTTTGAACAGTCAGTGAAATCTTTTCGTGCTGTTCCTGCCTTTCATATAACGATACGCTCGACTTCTCAACAATTTTTAGCCTTTCGCTAATTGTCATTACACTTCCTGTGACCATTTCGACCATAGAACGCATACTATTCATATTTTTCATTTGCTCTGCGAGTAATTTCATGGTCTTCCTATGGGCCTCGTTCATAGAACGTGAAACGGCACAATCTTTCACTTTGGCTATTTCTTTATTTCCCATCGTCCTCTCTGAATCCGTCACTTGTTCATGGGAGTCGTTACCTAGGTCAGTTCGTATTATTTCCAGTCGTTGTTTGTCTAAGTCCCTTATCGGTCCCCCAACTGCACCCTCTTCGTCTTGAGAATTGCGCAATCCCGGTGGGCTATTATCCTGCCCAGGTGATTGTTGGGCAACCGATCTTTGAGGCGTCTCACGTGATGTCTCCTCTTCGAAACCCTCTTCCGGATCCACCTCCTGGATCCCTTCTTCAAACGGATTTTCCGAGAACGTTTGGTTCATATCACTGGAGGGAGGTAGACCTGTCTTTGAGGTGGCTTGCCTAGTTATTGCAGGCCTACCACCACCTACTTCTTGATTAGCGTTGGACGGAGTGCCCTTCCTAATAGCCCCCGTTTTTTTCTGGTCCATTCTGTGTTCTTTTTAACTCAGACTCAGTCAAAAAAATTAAAAAAAAATTCAAAACTCAAGGTAACAATTCAAAAATCAAAAAAAAAAATCAAATGTTCAAATAAAATTAAAATTATCAAAAAAGTACAAAAATAATCTAAATTATTTTTCAAAAAAAAAGGTAAAAAAAATCTAAAAAAAAAAAATTTAGTTAACAGAAGTGAAAAGAATCCAAAAAAATAAATTCAAATATGAAAAATGAAATTCAAAGAAAAATCATAAACTTCAAGAATCAAAAAAAGAAAACTGATAAAATCAAAAATCAAATTTAAAATAAAAGAATCAAAACAAATTAAAAGGATGCAATATTAAAAAAACCTTTTGCATTCCAAAGCAAAATTAAAAAAAAAGTTTAGAATCAATTCTAAAAGGAAAATTTTTCAAAAAAAAAATCAAAATCAAATTCAAAAATAGAAGTAAAAATAAGAAAAAAATCAAATTAACCTCAAAATCGGGTAATAATAAAAAAAATTAAAAAAGTATATTTCAAAAATCAAATAAAAATAATAATTCAAAAATAACAAGATTCAAAAATCAAAATTTATCTTTGAAAATCAAAATTTAAATTTCAAAAAAAAAAATGTCTGAATTGAATCTGAACAACGAATATTGTTTCAAAAAAAAAATTTGTTTGTTTCAAATTAGTGTCGCTAAGTGTGTGGAACTTCAGCTGGGTTTCCATGTCCTACAAAGAGTAAAGAGTTATAAGTCATTACGTCAGAAGTCAAAGTCAAAGTCAAAGTCGAAGTCAAAGTCAAAGTCAAAGTCAAAGTCAAAGTCAAAGTCAAAGTCAAAGTCAAAGTCAAAGTCAAAGTCAAAGTCAAAGTCAAAGTCAAAGTCAAAGTCAAAGTCAAAGTCAAAGTCAAAGTCAAAGTCAAAGTCAAAGTCAAAGTCAAAGTCAAAGTCAAAGTCAAAGTCAAAGTCAAAGTCAAAGTCAAAGTCAAAGTCAAAGTCAAAGTCAAAGTCAAAGTCAAAGTCAAAGTCAAAGTCAAAGTCAAAGTCAAAGTCAAAGTCAAAGTCAAAGTCAAAGTCAAAGTCAAAGTCAAAGTCAAAGTCAAAGTCAAAGTCAAAGTCAAAGTCAAAGTCAAAGTCAAAGTCAAAGTCAAAGTCAAAGTCAAAGTCAAAGTCAAAGTCAAAGTCAAAGTCAAAGTCAAAGTCAAAGTCAAAGTCAAAGTCAAAGTCAAAGTCAAAGTCAAAGTCAAAGTCAAAGTCAAAGTCAAAGTCAAAGTCAAAGTCAAAGTCAAAGTCAAAGTCAAAGTCAAAGTCAAAGTCAAAGTCAAAGTCAAAGTCAAAGTCAAAGTCAAAGTCAAAGTCAAAGTCAAAGTCAAAGTCAAAGTCAAAGTCAAAGTCAAAGTCAAAGTCAAAGTCAAAGTCAAAGTCAAAGTCAAAGTCAAAGTCAAAGTCAAAGTCAAAGTCAAAGTCAAAGTCAAAGTCAAAGTCAAAGTCAAAGTCAAAGTCAAAGTCAAAGTCAAAGTCAAGGTCAAAGTCAAAGTCAAAGTCAAAGTCAAAGTCAAAGTCAAAGACAAAGTCAAAGTCAAAGTCAAAGTCGAAGTCTTGACTGGTGCCTCCGTGAATCGACGAGTGCTTCGGATTATTTCAGGTATTCTTACCACTTCGTACTATCTGGTAAAGAACCTAATAGAAGGCTAGCCAGAACCCTAAGACAATCTTCCACACGAATAGAGTTTTCGATGCCTCACCCCTACACCTCACTATAAGTCTGGCTGTGCCTGACTATATGGATAGCATCAAGTGTCTGACATCTCCAACCTATTCCGCTCTTCATAATGTGAAAGACTTGAAACTACCTCACTAAATCTCCGGGAACTCGACCCGTCAGATTGGACAGCTGTTATATTTCCTTCACTGTACGAAGAGCTTGTCCGATCCCTAGACTTGTGCTTAAAGGGAAAGGAAATTAAATTCTTAAAAAAATGAAAAAATTTTGTTCAGATCATTGTGAGTCCAAGGTGATGATCTTAAAAGAAAATCATCCCCTTGAAGTCCCAATAAATCTCAAAGCCGTTCGATCGTTGGGCGCCATTGTTGCGAGTAAGGGTTCCACAGAGGAATAACTTCAGTACATGAAGAAGGGGCGTGGCATGCTTGTTTCAGCTCGGCTCAGCTCGAAGGATAGGGGGCGGTTCTTGCCCCTTCCCATGTAGCACCCACTCAGCAAACAAAAAAAATCATGCCAAATAGTTAGGGGTAGGAGAGGAAAAGATACTAGGGAATACTCTGGAACTCAACAAAAAGGAAATACACAAATCTAGTTACCTATGCCACTGTTTGAGAGAAAGGATGGGATCAAGTTGACGATCGGCAGGATTCAAAAATAAAACAAAAACTATTATAATCTAACTAATAGCTACTTTCTTACGGTCTAAGCTTATATCCGCGTCGAATATGATTATATATGTATTTGAACCTATATATATAAAAATGAGATATATATGTTCATGAATACATATATATATATTGTCTAACCATAAACCCTAATCTAAATCCTAACTCTAAGTCATTTTTATTTTTCGCCAACCAAAATCGCCAACCACCCCACTGTCTCACTCAAACAGCGGTTCGCCTAGTCCACAGTAGACATTGCCCGATGTTATTGGCAAAAGCTTGGCTACCCACCCTTGCATCTATGATGCAACCAATGTTACCTTCATGGCCGATTGTTGTGAAGGTAACCCCAATAGTAAACTTCCAGTCACTATCTAGTCAGATGTCATCCTAACTGTCAAATGTAAGTATGTAGATATAAGTCCATCTATCTGAGTCTCGTTCGTTAAAATCCACTAAAGTCCTTGTCCATACCTTAAGTTCATCTTTGTGGAAGGCCCAGCTAAGCCTCCACACACTTTAAGCTGAAATTTAGCACTCCATAATTAAGCTAAAACAATGCCAATTCAAAATTCAAATCCAGGCATTTTATTTGATCGGGCCTTTAATCTTACAATCTTACACTTTTATTTTATCCAAGTTACTAAATCATAAAAAGGAACCGACCAAGAAAAATTTTTTTTTTTGTAAGGTAGATAATTATTGAACCAAAAAAAAACTCTATTTGCTCACTAAATTTTCAATGTGAGTGTTGTTTCAATGTGAGTGATTTTTAAGTCCTTCCTTCTTTACAAAGACACATATATGCATATATTGCATATATAAAAATCAACAATATAAATTTTTTTATTTATCATCAAACTTACGATTTCTTCGTCCCTCGAGGTCCTGCCGGCAGCACTATCCAGGAAGACGGTATAATCGAATGAACTCTTCTTTATAAGTTCTTCGCGATCACTGATTTTAATTATGCACTTACATACATATATATATTTATAAGTCCAGAGACTCTTTTCACTTCACTATAGTCAAGAAAAAACTTTTATATGGAAATATTCCTTTTTTTTTTTTTTTTTCCTTTTCGGTTTCCCTTTTCTTGACTTTCACATAAATCAAAAATTTTAAGTTAAGCTTTTATTTCTATCTTAAATTTCACTTTAATTTTCTCTTTACTTTTTAGCTTTAGCTCTATCTTAACTTTTAACTTTATCTTCACTTATACTATTTATATCTTTGCTTTTGACTTTACCTTTACTTTAAACTTTATCTTTACTTTGGACTTTAATCTTTTCTTTACATCTATTCTCAAATATAATCCTTGCTCAAATCAATCACTTCCTCTAATTAAAATTTTACTTTCACCTTCTTTTCACTTTATTATTTTTTTTTGCATTAATGTTTGTTTTTTTCTTATCCCCTTTCTATTAGGAAAATTCACAGGACTCTTAGTTTTATCACCAAAGACACTCCGTCCAGCAACAAAAAAAAAAAAGATCGGGAAATGGTGGCGGTTGACCCTTTTGCCCTTCAAGACAATCACCTTCCTTTTATATTTGGTCTGGCGGTCAAAAGAAGGTCGACTGCAATAGGAGTCTTTTCCCAAAACCAGCAGAGGCTTAGGCGAAGGTTTTGGTAGCAATCTCTTCGATAGTGACACCCGGTATCCAGTCAACCACAATAGGATGTCTTTCTGCCCAAACCTAGAGTCAACAAAATCACGTTAAATGGATGCATAGCAAACGCCCTATCACTATAACCTACCTCTGCGAATGTATAAAAAGGAAAATCCAAAAATACTGCTTCTCGCAAAATCTGTCCCAGCGAGTTACACGATTTAAAGTCTAGTAGATCTAAAATTTTAATTTATTAATATCTTTGATAAGATCTTACTTCAATCATTAAATTTATTTTATTTTACCTCGCTATTAGTAACTTTATAAGTTAAGTTAAAATAAATCAGCAAAACTCAACGATCAGGAAATAATACCTCGACAGCTGTTTGCGGTTGAACTTGAACTTGAAATATGTTCCAGTATATATGTTCTATCGTCAGTCAAAGTCCTATTTTTTCCATAGTTTAGACATACATAATGAAGTTCAATGAACTTAAATTCAAAGCTTCTCAATTCCCCTCTTTTACATCAAAACCATATCTGGGTTAAGTAGCTGAATAACTAATAACTTAACTTAATAATATACCTATATACTAACTAAACTAATATTGCACACAGGTTTTAAAAGCTTTTTATTATCAAGTTCGTCAAGCTGAGTACCTTAGTGGTATCTGAACACCAAATTAACATAACAATCTTACCCCACATTAATGAAAACGAAACATGACCAAATTATTATTAATCCAGAAAGTACTTATGACTTTGCGAACATGAAAGTATAACCTATAAACAGTATAACTCGCAAAATTAAAACCAATAATATCTACAAATATATTTTCCATCACTACTGAGATGCGTCGAGCTCCCAAACCGATCATTTGGAGTACGGAGACAATATAACTCCTCAATCAATGAACTGGCCTAATCAGCTGTCAACATGAAAGCTCTTTTGATTGTCAGCCGGTGCTGAACATGAACATGACATTTGTTGTTTGGTGCAAAAAAAAAACATTAAAATGAAATAAATATAAAAAAAAAACAAACAGAATATCAACGAAACCTGACGAACATAAAAACAGTGATGATTGTGCAACCACCTATTACCAGGAAGCATGGATAAGTATACTATTGCCCCAGGGAAAGTTCTTGTCTGATGTTATTTGTTTTGTTTTTGAAGGTATCAGCCAGAACAGACTCTAGTGGCAATCAATACCACTTATTTGATGTTAAATAATTTACATTTTTATCCTTTTTTTTTTCTTTTCTCTCAGATTCTTTCGATTGAAACCTAATGGAAATATTAGGCTTTCTGCCACTACCCCTCTTTGTTCTGCTCCTCATCGTCATCATTGATGTGCTGCGCTGTGCTACAAGTCAGCTGGAAGCTGTCGCTGACGTTGCTCCAGGGAGATGGACGACGACGACGTAACAATTCTGTTATATTCTGTAATATTCTGTTATATTCTGTTATATTCTGTTAAATTCTGTTATACTCTGTTATATTCTGTTATATTCTGTTATATTTTGTTATATTCTGTTATATTCTGTTATATTCTGTTATATTCTGTTATATTCTGTTATATTCTGTTATATTCTGTTATATTCTGTTATATTCTGTTATGTTCTGTTATATTCTGTTATATTCTCATACATTCTCTTATATTCTCTTATATTCTCTTATATTCTCTTATATTCTCTTATATTCTCTTATATTCTCTTATATTCTCTTATATTCTCTTATATTAGCTTATATTCTCTTATATTCTCTTATATTCTTTTACATTCTCTTATATTCTCTTATATTCTGTTATATTCTCTTATATTCTCTTATATTCTCTTATATTCTCTTATATTTTGTTATATTCTTTTATATTCTGTTATATTCTGTTATATTCTGTTATATTTTGTTATATTCTGTTATATTCTGTTATATTCTGTTATATTCTGTTATATTTTGTTATATTCTGTTATATTCTAATATATTCTGTTATATTCTGTTATATTCTGTTATATTCTCTTATATTATGTTATATTCTGTTATATTCTGTTATATTCTGTTATATTCTGTTACATTTTGTTATATTCTGTTATATTCTGTTATATTCTGTTATATTGTGTTATATTGTGTTATATTCTGTTATATTCTGTTATATTCTGTTATATTCTGTTATATTCTGTTTTGTTCTGTTATATTCTGTTATATTCTGTTATATTCTGTTATATTCTCTTATATTCTGTTATATTCTGTTATATTCTTTTATATTCTCTTATATTCTGTTATATTCTCTTATATTCTGTTATATTCTGTTATATTCTGGTATATTCTGTTATATTCTGTTATATTCTGTTATATTCTGTTATATTCTGTTGTATTCTGTTATATTCTGTTATATTCTGTTATATTCTGTTATATTCTGTTATATTCTGTTATATTCTGTTTTATTCTGTTATATTCTGTTATATTCTCTTATATTCTCTTATATCCTGTTATGTTCTCTTATATTCTGTTATATTCTGTTATATTCTGTTATATTCTGATATATTCTCTCATATTCTGTTATATTCTCTTATATTCTGTTATATTCTCTTATATTCTGATATATTTTGTTATATTCTTTAATATTCTGTTATACTCTGTTATATTCTGTTATATTCTGTTATATTCTGTTATATTCTGTTATATTCTGTTATATTCTGTTATATTCTGTTATATTCTGTTATATTCTGTTATATTCTGTTATATTCTGTTATATTCTCTTATATTCTGTTATATTCTCTTATATCCTGTTATATTCTCTTATATTCTGTTATATTCTCTTATATTCTGTTATATTCTGCTATATATTTTTTTATATTCTGTTATATTCTCTTATATTCTGTTATATTCTGTTATATTCTGTTATATTCTTTTATATTCTCTTATATTCTGTTATATTCTCTTATATTCTGTTATATTCTGTTATATTCTGTTATATTCTGGTATATTCTCTTATATTCTGTTATATTCTCTTATATTCTGTTATATTCTCTTATATTCTGTTATATTCTCTCATATTCTGTTATATTCTGTTATATTCTCTTATATTCTGATATATTTTGTTATATTCTGTTATATTCTGTTATATTCTGTTATATTCTGTTATATTCTGTTATATTCTGTTTTATTCTCTTATATTCTGTTATATTCTGTTATATTCTGTTATATTCTGTTATATTCTCTTATATTCTGTTATATTCTCTTGTATCCTGTTATATTCTCTTATATTCTGTTATATTCTCTTATATTCTGTTATATTCTGTTATATTTTTTTATATTCTGTTATATTCTGTTATATTCTGTTATATTCTGTTATATTCTGTTATATTCTGTTTTATTCTGTTATATTCTGTTATATTCTGTTATATTTTCTTATATCCTGTTATATTCTCTTATATTCTGTTATATTCTCTTATATTCTGTTATATTCTGTTATATTTTTTTATATTCTGTTATATTCTGTTATATTCTGTTATATTCTGTTATATTCTGTTATATTTTCTTATATTCTCTTATATTCTCTTATATTCTCTTATATTCTGTTATATTCTGTTATATTCTGTTATATTCTCTTATATTCTTTTATATTCTCTTCTATTCTGTTATATTCTCTTATATCCTGTTATATTCTCTTATATTCTGTTATATTCTGTTATATTCTGTTATATTCTGTTATATTTTTTTATATTCTGTTATATTCTGTTATATTCTGTTATATTCTGTTATATTCTGTTATATTCTGATATATTCTGTTATATTCTTTTATATTCTGTTATATTCTATTATATTCTGCTATATATTCTTTTATATTCTGCTATATTCTGTTATATTCTGTTATATTCTGTTATATTCTGTTATATTCTGTTATATTCTGTTATATTCTGTTTTATTCTGTTATATTCTGTTATATTCTGTTATATTTTCTTATATCCTGTTATATTCTCTTATATTCTGTTATATTCTCTTATATTCTGTTATATTCTGTTGTATTTTTTTATATTCTGTTATATTCTGTTATATTCTGTTATATTCTCTTATATTCTGTTATATTCTCTTGTATCCTGTTATATTCTCTTATATTCTGTTATATTCTCTTATATTCTGTTATATTTTTTTATATTCTGTTATATTCTGTTATATTCTGTTATATTCTGTTTTATTCTGTTATATTCTGTTATATTCTGTTATATTTTCTTATATCCTGTTATATTCTCTTATATTCTGTTATATTCTCTTATATTCTGTTATATTCTGTTATATTTTTTTATATTCTGTTATATTCTGTTATATTTTCTTATACTCTCTTATATTCTCTTATATTCTCTTATATTCTGTTATATTCTGTTATATTCTGTTATATTCTCTTATATTCTTTTATATTCTCTTATATTCTGTTATATTCTCTTATATCCTGTTATATTCTCTTATATTCTGTTATATTCTGTTATATTCTGTTATATTTTTTTATATTCTGTTATATTCTGTTATATTCTGTTATATTCTGTTATATTCTGTTATATTCTGTTATATTCTGATATATTCTGTTATATTCTTTTATATTCTGTTATATTCTGTTATATTCTGCTATATATTCTTTTATATTCTGCTTTATTCTGTTATATTCTGTTAAATTCTGTTATATTCTGTTATATTCTGTTATATTCTGCGATATTCTGTTATATTCTGTTTTATTCTGTTATATTCTTTTTTATTCTGCTATATTCTGTTATATTATGTTAAATTCTGTTATATTCTGTTATATTCTGTTATATTCTGTTATATTCTGTTATATTCTGTTATATTCTGTTATATTCTGTTATATTCTGTTATATTCTGTTATATTCTATTATATTCTGTTATAATCTGTTATAATCTGTTATATTCTGTTATATTCTGTTATATTCTGTTATATTCTGTTATATTCTCTTATATTCTCTTATATTCTCTTATATTCTGTTATATTCTCTTATATTCTCTTATATTCTGTTATATTCTCTTATATTCTCTTATATTCTCTCATATTCTCTCATATTCTCTTATATTCTCTTATATTCTCTTATATTCTCTTATATTCTCTTATATTCTCTTATATTCTCTTATATTCTCTTATATTCTCTTATATTCTCTTATATTCTCTTATATTCTCTTATAGTCTCTTATAATCTCTTATATTCTCTTATATTCTCTTATATTCTCTTATATTCTTTTACATTCTCTTATATTCTCTTATATTCTGTTATATTCTCTTATATTCTCTTATATTCTCTTATATTCTCTTATATTTTGTTATATTCTTTTATATTCTGTTATATTCTGTTATATTCTGTTATATTTTGTTATATTCTGTTATATTCTGTTATATTCTGTTATATTCTGTTATATTTTGTTATATTCTGTTATATTCTAATATATTCTGTTATATTCTGTTATATTCTGTTATATTCTCTTATATTATGTTATATTCTGTTATATTCTGTTATATTCTGTTACATTTTGTTATATTCTGTTATATTCTGTTATATTCTGTTATATTGTGTTATATTGTGTTACATTCTGTTATATTCTGTTATATTCTGTTATATTCTGTTTTATTCTGTTATATTCTGTTATATTCTGTTATATTCTGTTATATTCTCTTATATTCTGTTATATTCTGTTATATTCTTTTATATTCTCTTATATTCTGTTATATTCTTTTATATTCTGTTATATTCTGTTATATTCTGGTATATTCTGTTATATTCTGTTATATTCTGTTATATTCTGTTATATTCTGTTGTATTCTGTTATATTCTGTTATATTCTGTTATATTCTGTTATATTCTGTTATATTCTGTTTTATTCTGTTATATTCTGTTATATTCTCTTATATTCTCTTATATCCTGTTATGTTCTCTTATATTCTGTTATATTCTGTTATATTCTCTCATATTCTGTTATATTCTCTTATATTCTGTTATATTCTCTTATATTCTGATATATTTTGTTATATTCTTTAATATTCTGTTATACTCTGTTATATTCTGTTATATTCTGTTATATTCTGTTATATTCTCTTATATTCTCTTATATTCTCTTATATTCTGTTATATTCTGTTATATTCTGTTATATTCTGTTATATTCTGTTATATTCTCTTATATTCTGTTATATTCTCTTATAGCCTGTTATATTCTCTTATATTCTGTTATATTCTCTTATATTCTGTTATATTCTGCTATATATTTTTTTATATTCTGTTATATTCTCTTATATTCTGTTATATTCTGTTATATTCTGTTATATTCTGTTATATTCTTTTATATTCTCTTATATTCTGTTATATTCTCTTATATTCTGTTATATTCTGTTATATTCTGTTATATTCTGGTATATTCTCTTATATTCTGTTATATTCTCTTATATTCTGTTATATTCTGTTATATTCTCTTATATTCTGTTATATTCTCTCATATTCTGTTATATTCTGTTATATTCTCTTATATTCTGATATATTTTGTTATATTCTGTTATATTCTGTTATATTCTGTTATATTCTGTTATATTCTGTTTTATTCTCTTATATTCTGTTATATTCTGTTATATTCTGTTATATTCTCTTATATTCTGTTATATTTTTTTATATTCTGTTATATTCTGTTATATTCTGTTATATTCTGTTATATTCTGTTATATTCTGTTTTATTCTGTTATATTCTGTTATATTCTGTTATATTTTCTTATATCCTGTTATATTATCTTATATTCTGTTATATTCTCTTATATTCTGTTATATTCTGTTATATTTTTTTATATTCTGTTATATTCTGTTATATTCTGTTATATTTTCTTATATTCTCTTATATTCTCTTATATTCTCTTATATTCTGTTATATTCTGTTATATTCTGTTATATTCTCTTATATTCTTTTATATTCTCTTATATTCTGTTATATTCTCTTATATCCTGTTATATTCTCTTATATTCTGTTATATTCTGTTATATTCTGTTATATTCTGTTATATTCTGTTATATTCTGATATATTCTGTTATATTCTTTTATATTCTGTTATATTCTGTTATATTCTGCTATATATTCTTTTATATTCTGCTTTATTCTGTTATATTCTGTTAAATTCTGTTATATTCTGTTATATTCTGTTATATTCTGCGATATTCTGTTTTATTCTGTTATATTCTTTTTTATTCTGCTATATTCTGTTATATTATGTTAAATTCTGTTATATTCTGTTATATTCTGTTATATTCTGTTATATTCTGTTATATTCTGTTATATTCTGTTATATTCTGTTATATTCTGTTATATTCTGTTATATTCTGTTATATTCTGTTATATTCTCTTATATTCTCTTATATTCTCTTATATTCTCTTATATTCTCTTATATTCTCTTATATTCTCTTATATTCTCTTATATTCTGTTATATTCTCTTATATTCTCTTATATTCTCTCATATTCTCTCATATTCTCTTATATTCTCTTATATTCTCTTATATTCTCTTATATTCTCTTATATTCTCTTATATTCTCTTATATTCTCTTATATTCTCTTATATTCTCTTATATTCTCTTATATTCTCTTATATTCTCTTATAATCTCTTATATTCTCTTATATTCTCTTATATTCTGTTATATTCTGTTATATTGTGTTATATTGTGTTATATTGTGTTATATTGTGTTATATTGTGTTATATTGTGTTATATTCTATTATATTCTGTTATATTCTCTTATATTCTCTCATATTCTCTCATATTCTCTTATATTCTCTTATATTCTCTTAGCTTCTCTTATATTCTCTTGTATTCTCTTATATTCTCTTATATTCTCTTATATTCTGTTATATTCTGTTATATTCTGCTATAATCTGTTATGTTATTCTGTTATATTCTGTTATATTCTGTTTTATTCTGTTATTTTGTGTTATATTCTGTTATATTGTGTTATATTGTGTTATATTGTGTTATATTGTGTTATATTGTGTTATATTGTGTTATAATCTAATATGCTATTCTGTTATATTCTGTTATATTGTGTTATATTCTGTTATATTGTGTTATATTGTGTTATATTGTGTTATATTCTGTCATACTCTGTTATATTCTGTTATATTCTGTTATATTCTGTTATAATCTGTTATGTTCTGTTATATTCTGTTATAATCTGTTATATTCTGTTATAATATGTTATATTCTGTTATATTCTGTTATATTCTGTTATATTCTGTTATATTCTGTTATATTCTGTTATATTGTGTTATATTGTGTTATATTGTGTTATATTCTGTTATAATCTGTTATATTCTGTTATATTCTGATATATTCTGTTATATTCTGTTATATTCTGTTATATTCTGTTATAATCTAATATGCTATTCTGTTATATTCTGTTATATTGTGTTATATTCTGTTATATTGTGTTATATTGTGTTATATGGTGTTATATTCTGTCATACTCTGTTATATTCTGTTATATTCTGTTATATTCTGTTATATTCTGCTATATTCTGTTATATTCTGTTATATTCTGATATAATCTGTTATGTTATTCAGTTATATTCTGTTATATTCTGTTATATTGTGTTATATTCTGTTATATTGTGTTATATTGTGTTATATTGTAATATATTCTGTAATATTCTGTTATATTCTATTATATTCTGTTATATTCTGTTATATTCTGTTATATTCTGTTACATTCTGTTATATTCTGTTATAATCTAATATATTCTGTTATATTCTGTTATAATCTGTTATGTTATTCTGTTATATTCTGTTATATTGTGTTATATTATGTTATATTGTGTTATATTCTGTTATATTCTGTTATAATCTGTTATGTTATTCTGTTATATTCTGTTATATTCTGTTATATTCTGTTATATTCTGTTATATTCTGTTATATTCTGTTATATTCTGTTATATTCTGTTATATTCTGTTATATTTTTCTATATTCTGTTATATTCTGTTATAATCTGTTATGTTATTCTGTTATATTCTTTTATATTCTGTTATATTCTGTTATATTCTTTTATAATATGTTATATTCTGTTATATTCTGTTATATTCTGTTATATTCTGTTATATTCTGTTATATTCTGTTATATTCTGTTATATTCTGTTATATTCTGTTATATTCTGTTATATTCTGTTATATTCTTTTATAATCTGTTATATTCTGTTATATTCTGGTATATTCTCTTATATTCTGTTATATTCTCTTATATTCTGTTATATTCTGTTATATTCTCTTATATTCTGTTATATTCTCTCATATTCTGTTATATTCTGTTATATTCTCTTATATTCTGATATATTTTGTTATATTCTGTTATATTCTGTTATATTCTGTTATATTCTGTTATATTCTGTTATATTCTGTTATATTCTGTTATATTCTGTTATATTCTGTTTTATTCTCTTATATTCTGTTATAGTCTGTTATATTCTGTTATATTCTGTTATATTCTGTTATATTCTGTTATATTCTCTTATATTCTGTTATATTCTCTTATATCCTGTTATATTCTCTTATATTCTGTTATATTCTGTTATATTCTATTATATTTTTTTATATTCTGTTATATTCTGTTATATTCTGTTATATTCTGTTATATTCTGTTATATTCTGTTATATTCTGTTATATTTTCTTATATCCTGTTATATTCTCTTATATTCTGTTATATTCTCTTATATTCTGTTATATTCTGTTATATTTTTTTATATTCTGTTATATTCTGTTATATTCTATTATGTTCTGTTATATTTTCTTATATTCTCTTATATTCTCTTATATTCTGTTATATTCTGTTATATTCTGTTATATTCTGTTATATTCTGTTATATTCTCTTATATTCTGTTATATTCTGTTATATTCTGTTATATTCTGTTATATTGTGTTATATTGTGTTATATTGTGTTATATTCTGTTATAATCTGTTATATTCTGTTATATTCTGATATATTCTGTTATATTCTGTTATATTCTGTTATATTCTGTTATAATCTAATATGCTATTCTGTTATATTCTGTTATATTGTGTTATATTCTGTTATATTGTGTTATATTGTGTTATATGGTGTTATATTCTGTCATACTCTGTTATATTCTGTTATATTCTGTTATATTCTGTTATATTCTGCTATATTCTGTTATATTCTGTTATATTCTGATATAATCTGTTATGTTATTCAGTTATATTCTGTTATATTCTGTTATATTGTGTTATATTCTGTTATATTGTGTTATATTGTGTTATATTGTAATATATTCTGTAATATTCTGTTATATTCTATTATATTCTGTTATATTCTGTTATATTCTGTTATATTCTGTTACATTCTGTTATATTCTGTTATAATCTAATATATTCTGTTATATTCTGTTATAATCTGTTATGTTATTCTGTTATATTCTGTTATATTGTGTTATATTATGTTATATTGTGTTATATTCTGTTATATTCTGTTATAATCTGTTATGTTATTCTGTTATATTCTGTTATATTCTGTTATATTCTGTTATATTCTGTTATATTCTGTTATATTCTGTTATATTCTGTTATATTCTGTTATATTCTGTTATATTCTGTTATATTCTGTTATATTCTGTTATATTCTGTTATAATATGTTATATTCTGTTATATTCTGTTATATTCTGTTATATTCTGTTATATTCTGTTATATTCTGTTATATTGTGTTATATTGTGTTATATTGTGTTATATTCTGTTATAATCTGTTATATTCTGTTATATTCTGATATATTCTGTTATATTCTGTTATATTCTGTTATATTCTGTTATAATCTAATATGCTATTCTGTTATATTCTGTTATATTGTGTTATATTCTGTTATATTGTGTTATATTGTGTTATATGGTGTTATATTCTGTCATACTCTGTTATATTCTGTTATATTCTGTTATATTCTGTTATATTCTGCTATATTCTGTTATATTCTGTTATATTCTGATATAATCTGTTATGTTATTCAGTTATATTCTGTTATATTCTGTTATATTGTGTTATATTCTGTTATATTGTGTTATATTGTGTTATATTGTAATATATTCTGTAATATTCTGTTATATTCTATTATATTCTGTTATATTCTGTTATATTCTGTTATATTCTGTTACATTCTGTTATATTCTGTTATAATCTAATATATTCTGTTATATTCTGTTATAATCTGTTATGTTATTCTGTTATATTCTGTTATATTGTGTTATATTATGTTATATTGTGTTATATTCTGTTATATTCTGTTATAATCTGTTATGTTATTCTGTTATATTCTGTTATATTCTGTTATATTCTGTTATATTCTGTTATATTCTGTTATATTCTGTTATATTCTGTTATATTCTGTTATATTCTGTTATATTTTTCTATATTCTGTTATATTCTGTTATAATCTGTTATGTTATTCTGTTATATTCTTTTATATTCTGTTATATTCTGTTATATTCTTTTATAATATGTTATATTCTGTTATATTCTGTTATATTCTGTTATATTCTGTTATATTCTGTTATATTCTGTTATATTCTGTTATATTCTGTTATATTCTGTTATATTCTGTTATATTCTTTTATAATCTGTTATATTCTGTTATATTCTGTTATATTCTGCTATATATTCTTTTATATTCTGCTTTATTCTGTTATATTCTGTTAAATTCTGTTATATTCTGTTATATTCTGTTATATTCTGCGATATTCTGTTATATTTTTTTATATTCTGTTATATTCTGTTATATTCTGTTATATTCTGTTATATTCTGTTATATTCTGTTATATTCTGATATATTCTGTTATATTCTTTTATATTCTGTTATATTCTGTTATATTCTGCTATATATTCTTTTATATTCTGCTTTATTCTGTTATATTCTGTTAAATTCTGTTATATTCTGTTATATTCTGTTATATTCTGCGATATTCTGTTATATTCTGTTTTATTCTGTTATATTCTTTTTTATTCTGCTATATTCTGTTATATTATGTTAAATTCTGTTATATTCTGTTATATTCTGTTATATTCTGTTATATTCTGTTATATTCTGTTATATTCTGTTATATTCTGTTATATTCTGTTATATTCTGTTATATTCTATTATATTCTGTTATAATCTGTTATAATCTGTTATATTCTGTTATATTCTGTTATATTCTGTTATATTCTGTTATATTCTCTTATATTCTCTTATATTCTCTTATATTCTGTTATATTCTCTTATATTCTCTTATATTCTGTTATATTCTCTTATATTCTCTTATATTCTCTCATATTCTCTCATATTCTCTTATATTCTCTTATATTCTCTTATATTCTCTTATATTCTCTTATATTCTCTTATATTCTCTTATATTCTCTTATATTCTCTTATATTCTCTTATATTCTCTTATATTCTCTTATATTCTCTTATATTCTCTTATAGTCTCTTATAATCTCTTATATTCTCTTATATTCTCTTATATTCTCTTATATTCTTTTACATTCTCTTATATTCTCTTATATTCTGTTATATTCTCTTATATTCTCTTATATTCTCTTATATTCTCTTATATTTTGTTATATTCTTTTATATTCTGTTATATTCTGTTATATTCTGTTATATTTTGTTATATTCTGTTATATTCTGTTATATTCTGTTATATTCTGTTATATTTTGTTATATTCTGTTATATTCTAATATATTCTGTTATATTCTGTTATATTCTGTTATATTCTCTTATATTATGTTATATTCTGTTATATTCTGTTATATTCTGTTACATTTTGTTATATTCTGTTATATTCTGTTATATTCTGTTATATTGTGTTATATTGTGTTACATTCTGTTATATTCTGTTATATTCTGTTATATTCTGTTTTATTCTGTTATATTCTGTTATATTCTGTTATATTCTGTTATATTCTCTTATATTCTGTTATATTCTGTTATATTCTTTTATATTCTCTTATATTCTGTTATATTCTTTTATATTCTGTTATATTCTGTTATATTCTGGTATATTCTGTTATATTCTGTTATATTCTGTTATATTCTGTTATATTCTGTTGTATTCTGTTATATTCTGTTATATTCTGTTATATTCTGTTATATTCTGTTATATTCTGTTTTATTCTGTTATATTCTGTTATATTCTCTTATATTCTCTTATATCCTGTTATGTTCTCTTATATTCTGTTATATTCTGTTATATTCTCTCATATTCTGTTATATTCTCTTATATTCTGTTATATTCTCTTATATTCTGATATATTTTGTTATATTCTTTAATATTCTGTTATACTCTGTTATATTCTGTTATATTCTGTTATATTCTGTTATATTCTCTTATATTCTCTTATATTCTCTTATATTCTGTTATATTCTGTTATATTCTGTTATATTCTGTTATATTCTGTTATATTCTCTTATATTCTGTTATATTCTCTTATAGCCTGTTATATTCTCTTATATTCTGTTATATTCTCTTATATTCTGTTATATTCTGCTATATATTTTTTTATATTCTGTTATATTCTCTTATATTCTGTTATATTCTGTTATATTCTGTTATATTCTGTTATATTCTTTTATATTCTCTTATATTCTGTTATATTCTCTTATATTCTGTTATATTCTGTTATATTCTGTTATATTCTGGTATATTCTCTTATATTCTGTTATATTCTCTTATATTCTGTTATATTCTGTTATATTCTCTTATATTCTGTTATATTCTCTCATATTCTGTTATATTCTGTTATATTCTCTTATATTCTGATATATTTTGTTATATTCTGTTATATTCTGTTATATTCTGTTATATTCTGTTATATTCTGTTTTATTCTCTTATATTCTGTTATATTCTGTTATATTCTGTTATATTCTCTTATATTCTGTTATATTTTTTTATATTCTGTTATATTCTGTTATATTCTGTTATATTCTGTTATATTCTGTTATATTCTGTTTTATTCTGTTATATTCTGTTATATTCTGTTATATTTTCTTATATCCTGTTATATTATCTTATATTCTGTTATATTCTCTTATATTCTGTTATATTCTGTTATATTTTTTTTATATTCTGTTATATTCTGTTATATTCTTTATATTCTCTTATATTCTCTTATATTCTCTTATATTCTGCTTATATTCTGTTATATTCTGTTATATTCTCTTATATTCTTTATATTCTTATTCTCTTATATTCTGTTATATTCTCTTATATCCTGTTATATTCTCTTATATCTATTCTGTTATATTCTGTTATATTCTGTTATATTCTGTTATATTCTGATATATTCTGTTATATTCTTTTATATTCTGTTTATTCTGTTATATTCTGCTATATATTCTTTTATATTCTGCTTTATTCTGTTATATTCTGTTAAATTCTGTTATATTCTGTTATATTCTGTTATATTCTGCGATATTCTGTTTTATTCTGTTATATTCTTTTTTATTCTGCTATATTCTGTTATATTATGTTAAATTCTGTTATATTCTGTTATATTCTGTTATATTCTGTTATATTCTGTTATATTCTGTTATATTCTGTTATATTCTGTTATATTCTGTTATATTCTGTTATATTCTGTTATATTCTGTTATATTCTCTTATATTCTCTTATATTCTCTTATATTCTCTATATTCTCTTATATTCTCTTATATTCTCTTATATTCTGTATATTCTCTATATTCTCTTATATTCTCTCATATTCTCTCATATTCTCTTATATTCTCTTATATTCTCTTATATTCTCTTATATTCTCTATATTCTCTTATATTCTCTTATATTCTCTTATATTCTCTTATATTCTCTTATATTCTCTTATATTCTCTTATATTCTCTTATATTCTCTTATAATCT